>BLKR01002914.1:0-170812 GCA_011170035.1 Teleogryllus occipitalis
AGCTGCGGACGAGAGACGAAGGCGGAGGACGAGGGCGAGGTCATGGACAAAGGCGAAGTCAGGGGTGGTGGCGTGGGCGGTTGCGCGTGCGGGAAGAAGTCAGAGGCACATGCGCTGGCGGGATGGGTAAAGAGAGGGGACAGGGTGGGGCGGAGACGGCAGCTGTGGGTAGAACAAGGGATGAAGAAGCGGAGTGGCGAAGGCTGACAGTGACGTGTGTGGAGTGGTGAGGGGAAGTGAGATCAGGGGTAGATGCAGGGGCGGATGCGCGTACGTTGGTTGGGGCAGAGTCAGTTTAGAGGCGGGTTGGGAAAGGGAGGGGATGTGGTGGGACGAAGGCAGTACTGGAGACGGGGGCGGGGCCGGAGAAGGAACGAAACCGGAGAGGGGATGTGGGCAGGGTGGTTGGAAGGCAGGGACGGAGGTGTGGGTAGAGGCATATGAGAAGACGTGGCGAGAAAGGGAGGCGGAAGGGACGGGGTGGGGCGGAGAAGGTAGCAGCGGCTAGGGCAGAGGATGAAGAAGCGGTGGTGGGGCGGAGGCTGAGGAAGGGCAAAGGTGGAGGGGACGTCGGGGAGGACGGCATGGACGGGGGTAGAGGCGTACGCTGCCGGCGGTGGAGGCAGAGGCACATGCGGAGGCGGGGGAGGTAAGGAAAGGGCGGGGAGGTGATGGGACCGGGGGCGGGGGCGGGCGCCCGAGGCCAGAGATTACTATTCTGCCCCTCCCCTGCCACCCCGCAATGAGCTCCCTGGGAGCGCAGCGGCCACCAGTGGGCAACGCGCTCGTCTCATCATCGCCAGTACGCGGCGAAGGCAGCTATTACGGTGGCCGCCACGAGCGAATATCAAGCCCTCGTCCAGTCGTCTCGTCGCGGCACCGAGAAATGACGGTGTTTCTGGCACTGCGACTTGTCACATTGCTCTGCCGGAAGTGTTTTAGAGATCCAGGTTTTTCAGTCGCTTTGAAGTTGTTTGAGGGAAAGAAATGTGGAGTAATATAGACTACAATTTAGGGTCGTATTCATGAACAAAATTTAGACTTTCAAGCTAGTAGGTAGCTATTTTCATTCCATAGTCGTTACTTGGAAATGAAGTCGCTTTCTAAATTTATTTTGGTCCAAGTCACCGGTTTTCTGTAGTTGGAAAGTAAACTTTGAGATTAGATGATTCCAAGAATGGCTGATATTATGGATATATCTGTTCATTTTGTACAGGATAGTTAGGATATAGAGAAAGTTCTTGAGTACGCTATGCCTAATCCTCGGCATATTATCCGTGATGCACAAAATCTTATTGAATATTACACGGAAAGAGAGTTCAAGAAACGCTTCGGGTTGGACAAACGCACGGTGTTTGATATCCTCGATATAAATGTCCTGAAAAGGACAATCGAAGAGGACCAGCTACTCCTCCCGAATCCAATTTTAATTCTCTAAGATATTATGTAACAGGTAAAATAACAATTTTACAAAACTCATTAACATTAGGTAGTCAATATTTTGTTAGGTTATGTTCAATTGCTGATCCATATTAACTATTATTTTATCAATGGCAATAGCTGATTCTGGTTTTGGGTTTTCAGGTAACATTCGAATTGATTCTGACAATTTGCGAGGAGTAAGCCAGCCAACCGAATGCAGAATAATCAATAATGTGAATATTGATGTTATAATAAATATTGTTTCATTATTATGTTCGTGTTATACTGCTATAAAGTTTTTTTAAACTTTCATTTTAAGTGAGAAAATATTTCACATTATTTTCTATGAAAGGAAAGATATTTCTCCCCGAGTGCAAACATACTATTGTAGTAAGAAGAATAAATCGAAAAAAACCTTAACGTATATTGACACTTTAGATTCTAACGTTCTGAATTTTTTATTGAATTACAGGATCATTCCTTGTGAAATCATACAAACACTCAACCTGGAAACATCTGTTCCAATTATTTTTTAATTATTTTGGGGAAGAGCATTTTTTGAGTTATTGAGCCTTGAATTGGAAAAATGTTCCAAATTCATATTTATCTATTTCTCAGAAAATTCTAGATAGAGAAATAGAAGACTACATATTACAATTTAGCTTGCGTTTTACTAGTATTATAACTATTTACAAAAATATTAGAGGAACAGGTTGAAACTCCTTTTTCTTGAGGAGATTTGACACGAAATGACCTCAAAATTAACGTTTAATTACTAATTGAATAAGTAACATTCATGACCATGTTTAAATCAAATGGTTTTATTAACTTATTATAAATAATTACACTGCAGTCGAGAGGATAAACTGCTGCCCGCACAAAATCACACTTCTGCCTGCTTTCTACTCGCGAATTAGACACAATTCTACCAACTGTGAAATGCATAGTTTCAATGGTAACTCATCTAAGTCAACTTCCGCCAGAGCTTACTTTGTGGACGCTTTGTCTATGAATCTGATTTGTCTGAAAGACAATTTAAGCTCTCAAAGTAAATTTACCTAAGCATCGATTTAAGTCATGTTCATGAATAAGACCCTCAGTGATATTTAATTAATATTACAGATACATTGCACGTTTTCAATTTATCATCTTCATTAGAATGCGTTAATTGTATGAGGTCCTTCTTCTCTTTCAACGTGTTTTTTTCATGATATTAAATATTATTACCAAGGAGGTAACAAAATTTTTATTCTCAAGGACCACAATATCTGTTTCAATTAATTTAATGACGTTTAACTTTTTTCATCTTGTAAAATACCGTCAAATATAGAAATTAAACTGCAAAGAAAATATACGATGAAAAAAGTACGGGGGTCATTCAATAATTAAAGAGACAAATTGGTCTGGAGAAATAAAGGTTAATTTTTGCAAAACAGGATTTTCTATACTTTTCAATAGAATTCTCTTCAATAGAACATTTATGCACTTGTTCCAGCGTGTTACCAGCTTTTTTTATATCCGCTGCTAAGAACAATTTATCTTGATGTTTGAATCATTTTCCCACAAATTATTTGACATCCTCGTTATTCTGGAACTTCTTCCTACGTAATGCCTCCTTCAGTGAACCAAACAAATGGAAATCAGATGGTGCTGAATCCGGGCTGAGGGGGAGGGGGGAGAGTACCTTCCAATCGCTTTTATTGATGGTTTCACGTGATTGTTGAGCAGTGTGTGGATGTTCGTTGTCTTTCTGGAGAATCACACCTCTCCTCTGAGATCCACGACGCCTCCCTCTCACGGCTGACTTCACCTTGTTCACAAGCATTCATGAGTATATTGGCTTTTGATTGATTTTTTCGTGTTTTCGGGCGCGTCAACTGCTTTGGCCATTAGTCCCGTTAGTGTAGTGCGTGTTTTTTTTCTCGGGAGATGGCGGTGATCTCCCCCCCGGATGGCGAGATCCGGCGGCGACCTACCGTCGGCTAGTGGGATTTCCCTAGCCAGGACTCTCCCACCAGCGGGGAAACCGTCCCAGCCGGGACAAGCTCTAAGCTCCCGACTGGTCTCCCGGAATATGTGGTAATGTAGTGAACGTTAGTGTAAGTGTGTGTGTAAAGGAAGAGGATAGGACAAGGAAGCGGAAGGACAGATCGCGCGCGGTCCGTGACCCGTTTGGCAGGGTACTGCTCCGGCATTCCCCTGGTGTTGATCGGAGAAATCACGGAAAACTACCGATCAGAGCAGCCGGCCGCTAGAATTCCCCTCCAGACAGCGACTGAATTTGACCTAGCTGAAAAGCTATTGTCAAAAATCCTGCCTCCGTCACGACTCGAACCTAGGACCTCCCGGTCAGAGACGCTGCAGTGGCATCAGTTCATGCACTGAGCTACCGCAACCGCTAGTAGTATTGACTATTTATTGGCTATTTATTGAACGCTGTTCTTCGAGATAATCACAAAACGCACCTACAGCGCCCCCAAACAACGTCAACAGGATCTTTCCTGCTTATGCTGCCAGAACGATGTCCGTCAGTCATTGAGTCTTGACCACTTTTGAGTTGTTCTACCTACTTGTAAAAATTCCCACGGTTCATACAACTTTCATAATACACTTTAGTCATTCTAGAGTCATATTACTTGGTTTTTAACTTGCAGCAAGTTAAAAAGAATTACAGTACATGTTCAACCATTGTAGAATTGACAAGTGGACTCGCTATCGTTCAGCATAATTTTGAGGTAATGAACACAACATTGATGATCCTCCAGGTCGTCCGGGCTCATCCCAGTGAAGCCAACTTAGTCATAAAATTACCAAATTTGTCCTACCAAGTGTTTTTTCTCTAGAAAAATTTGTCTCTTTAATTATTGAATGACCTACGTATTTTATATTTTTAATTATGTTTTATTTACATAAAGAGTGAGATTTTATTTTTAATATTAAATTAGATACTTTTTTAAATGTTATATATGTATCACTTTTCGTAGTTAATTCAAATTATAGCGACAATCCGCAGTATGGCATTCCCTAAAAAGGCGATGATAAACATAGGTGATAAACATAAAACTGATTTCAAAAAATACCATATAAATAAATAAAACCATATGTCAAGAACGTTTGTACGGCACGAGAAAGAATATCCGGGAAACGCTCTGTCAAGCGAAATATGAATTCTAAAAGTGAAATCGATTTACAAGCGAGGCAATGAAACACAACCTTCGAGACGCATAACCATTGCAGGTTTTGTGATATGCTGAGAAGATACAGGACATGCAAATTTCATGAAATTCTGTTATTGATGTTTTAATTATACTAATAAAGCTTTGTGGGGATTTGTGTCAACATTTACAAATCGATCTTCATGACAATCAAATTAAAACTCTATAACTGTTATAAAAACATATCACCTGGTTTGTACCCTCGCCCTCATAGAACCAATAATTTTAAAACCGCAAGATATGACACCCGAACCGTCCTCTGAGTCAATAATTACATTTCTACAAGTCAATGGGTGATTTTCTTTCCTTGTTATTATATGTACCCACGAAAAGGCCTAGTGACCGCCTTCCAGCATATCTCTGAACGTTATATTTGACAAGTTGATATTCTACGAACTCATTTGGCTAGTTGATCACCTATGTCTTTATCTGTTGAACTTAAAAATGACTATTGTTGCCTCTAAGATTATTTTTAGAATCTTATTCTATTTTTATACTCAATTGTTCCACGTAATTGTGAAAATGATGTAGTTATGTCCATGTTAATATGAAGGGAATACTGACAACTGAAATTAGTGTTCGATAAATCATTGAGAAGTTGAATGGGATTGAAAGTACAGTCTGCATGAGACGATCATGGCACTCAGTTCCTGTCGTAATGGATGGTTGTTTTCAGAGAAATGTCTAAAGTTCTCCATTTATTTCTCTTTCCAAAGTGATAAAGAAGATCATAGAAAATTTTATAACTGATATGAAGTCTCAAGTACGGGACGTATGAAACGCTGTTTCATAGCCTCAGGAATATAAACGAAAGGCTGATATGAAGATGACCATATCGGTCAGAGAGAATTGCCCATTTTGTTACGTTCTTCTTATCATCTTCCTAGTCAGAGAGTCTTTATTTTACGTCTCTCGCATTAAACTGCGCTGACAAGCTTGAGTGTACTTTTGGGGAAATTTTTATTGTCATGGTTAATTACTGCATTTAAATATGGTCACTCGATTCTAATTAAGATCAGCGATTCCACATTTCTTGGGCTAATTGCAAACGTTAATTCAATATTTTCCATTAAATTTCCACAAAAACGAAAGAATGTGTAATTTGTTTCTAATGTTTAATTTTCTTTTATTTCAAAGAAACAAAATTATTACCAACTTGTAAAATTGAACTACTTGCTTATTTAAAATTACCTTTATGACAATATTTATAACTACTGCGGTAGTGATCACGCATTAATTGTATTGCTTTGAGGAGAAATGGAATATTCAGGCAATATTAGACTAAGACGATTTAGACTAAATCTCAGAATATACTGAAGCTAATCATATAAAATTTTGGCAGGTTGCAGATATGTCTCTCATAATAACACTGAAACTATGGTTTTGAAAAATATTTTCTATTTTTATTGATTAAAATAGTTTCCCATAATGCAATTTTTTAACACGTTTTCTAGCAAATAAAGTTCCTTAGAATGGGTAATAATAAGGTAATCAGGAAAAATTTCAATAAATGTAGGAGATCTTTATTAATACCTGAAAAATTTCAGGTTCCTACTAAAAATGTAAGCTGAAAAAAGAACAATTTAGTATCAAAAATAAAAACTTTCGGGAAATGGGCTTTAAAGATGCAACCTTAAGAATACACCAGCTCGATAACTTGCCTCATCAGCATAATCATTTTTCAATAACTTCTTCCTTTTGAGTCTTTATGTTGGTTAGCTTCACAACATGAAGTTTTCAATATACATTCTGCATGTCTAAGCCTTTCAGTATTTACGCGCTGCATTATGTAACAATATCTAAAAGTATTGGAGCCAGCACTTAAGCCCAATGAACAGAGGAATTCACATATAAATAATAAGAAAAACTCTTCTAAGAATGATATCAACGTATTTCAAATGCCGATTTAGAGAAAAAATTGGGGATTGATGAAAAATAAAATACCAAATAAACATTTCTGAGCGCAAAATGATTCCATTTCGTGTTACACAGATTGGAACATTACTTCCACATAAAATGTATTTCCATAATTATATTAATTATTTTACATTTTACAAACTAGAATTATTCTTTTGCTTATTTTTACTACTATTTCGCGGAAAGTGCGTTAACGTGTAAGTGCTTCTTCATCGTGACAGTTATTCCAGCACAAGCGTCTGTAACCTTTTTGGAGAGCGCTTCTAGCACGGCTAGGCCACCTAAATAAATGTTTAAGATCCGTGACCGCAATGTGTCGAGACTTGGCGAAAAGTGTCTCTCCTCTTGAAGCATGCAATTGCCACGGAGCGGCGTTTCCTTTAAGGGACGTCTCCGGGGCGAAACAGAAACGACAAATATCGACACGTCCGGCTCCATCGGGTGACCCTTTCGCGTGGGGCGGCGCGGCGCGGAACGGCTGCGGAGCCTGTGCCGGGCGAATCGCAGCGCCAACATCTTCCGCGAATCCACTGGTCCGCGCGCGAGGCAACTTCGCACAGTCTCCATCGAAAAGGCGCCTTGAGCTCGCCGGTCGACGAGTTCCTGCGATAAAGTGCCCGGCGACCGACGTCTCCCCTCGTCGTCCCGTCGCAGGCGGCGGGGGCGGGGGCGGCGCGGCAAAGGCAGGCGCGGACGCGGCGGCGGCGGTGCCGGAGACAGCGCCAGCGGAGGCGGAGGCGGAGGCGGACGCCCCGGCGGATGCGGCGAGGGCGGTCAAGATGGGAACGGCGGAGGCGTCGGCGGAAGATGAGGTGAAGGAAGTGACGCACGCAGTTAAGAGAGGTAAAGGACGCGGTGAAGAAAGTATCGGGGGTGGCGGAGATGGGGGTGATAGTGAAGGCAGAGACGCCGGAGCGGAAGCGGCGAGACGGAGTAAGGGTGGAAACGACAGAGCGGGGGCTGACAGAGCGGGGACGAGCAGAATGGAGCGGAGACGGGGTCGACGGACCGGGGACTGGGAAGACGGAGCGGGGACGCGTGCGACGGAGCAGAGCGAGGACGGCCGAGCGGAGGCGAGGACGCCGGAGGGGGAGCGGAGAGCGACAGAAAGAACGCGGGGAGGCCGGAGGTGGGGGGACGACAAAACGAGGAGGAGCTGGAGGAAGCGGGGATGGGAACAACGGAGCGGGAGCGGAGACCACAGGGCACGACCGCCGACGTGGGTGCGAGGACGACAGGTCGGAGCGGCGACGGAGCGGGGCCGACTGAGCGGGGGCGGTGAGGGAGCGGGAGTGGAGACGACAGTGCGTGGGTAGGGTGGACGGAGCGGTTGCTGAGGCGATGAAGCCTCCGGAGGAGGCGATCGCGTCTGCGTCAGGGCCGGGGAGACCTCAGAGGCGGCGAAGCGCAAAAAGCGGCGCGGACAGTTGCGGTGGCGCGCGGCGGCGGGGAAGTCGCTTCGGCGGAGGGCGGCGATAGCGGCGGCGGCGGCGGAAGCGAAGGTGGCAGCGAAGACGGCGCTGGGCGCGTCCCGTCCCGTCCCGTCCCTCGTCGCGTGCCTTCCCGGCCGGCGGCGGCCTCTCGCCGTCGAGCGGAAGCATAACGCGAGATACCATACGCCATAAACCTGCCCTCGGTCGCCTGCCATCGTAAATTGTACAGGAGGAGTAAGGAACGGGCGCCCCGGCGCGGAGCAGCTCTCGGGCGCGGCGCCGGCTTGCGGCCGCTGCCCTCCCAGCCCTGCGCCGCCCGTGTTTCATTTATATTCCGGGCTCGAGCCCCGACGCCTCGTCCCCGGCCGGCGGGGCGCGGCGCCGCCGGAAGCAGCGGCGGGGGCGGGGCCGTGGCGCGCCAAGGCTGCGGGGGGCATAATTCCACGCCGCGCGGCGACACGGCTCGGGGCCACGGCGCTGCGCTAGGGGAGGAGGAGGAATCGGTGCTGAAGATTGGTACAATATTAAAGACATTGGGAAGGGAAGATCATCTAACAGCTCGCAAACGTACAGGATATGATACAAGTGACGTATTTTGACGAAGAGTTCCCCACTGGTGGGTCATTGATAGTTTGGTAAGTTTCCATGTTGCAGTTTTGGGTTCGATTCCCGGTCGCGGCAAATATAGCGCTATAGCTTTCCATTGCAATCGTTTCAGTTACTACAGCTATGTGACGACAGAAAAGCAGAGGCAGGCAAGTGGCTAGATTCGATGAAAGGAATTCGTCATGCTCGTCACATGTCTCCCTTACCTCCAGGCGTATACAAGAAACAAAGACAATGCCCAAACCGGAGAACATCACTAGCTGGTAAAAGAAAAGTCTGATTAATCCCACTCTAAAAAGCCAAATATATACATACATTTGAATCAAGAGGATTGTTTGAAATATTTTGATATCCGACAATCATTGAAATCATGGATTTGAGCATGTGGTAAAAATCTTTCGCAAACATTGAAGCCAAAAATTATTTCGTCTTTTCCACGCATGGAAACAACATAGAAATACAGTTCTGAAAGTTAATATATACAGTTAAAATAAATTAATAATCACAAATAATTTTACAATTACATTTAGAAATGGATGAAGAAACAACGAAAAGAGCATAAGTGTGTCTGCTAATATTACCTGTGTAAAGCGAGAATAAATTAAATAATGAGACATTTTTAACATTTGTTTCAGAAGGTCCTGAGTGAACTGTTAAAATTTATCACAGATTACGTTTCGCGAACGAAAATATATTGAGCGACCAAAAGATTGGAAATTTCCTATCCGAACGTATACATGGAAGAGAAAGAGACTCACGTTGGAGGGATTAAAGAATTTACCAGTCTAATTATCCCCTCTTTGTTAAGGCTTACGCTTTGTTGCTTGTCCCAGTTGAAGTTCCCAGTTTTCTCCATGAGACGAGGCTGAGCATTTACACCTGAATGATTTGAAGTGCTTTCCCCAAACACCGCTGACGTCCACTTACCGCATGAGTTGGTCGCTCCTTAATACGCATGTGACATCGATGTCGAGGTTTTCAAAACATCGATGTTTTAAACATGGATACGCTAAAACACATGTTATTTTAGCAGCGATGTTTCGTGCTTGCTGTTTTCTTTGTTAATGAAAAATTCCCAAAATTGAAATTTTGTAAAAGCTAGAATATGAGATAATTAATGGTACCACTGTCAGTATAAGATAAATGTGGTGGAGCCAAAAGAACTCTGTTATACCTTCATTGAGCAGACTATCTCTCTCTCAAGATGATTCCGATGCCCTCCTAGTATTTCCTTCGACATCTTTCTCTGTATTTCGTATGTTTAGACGTGGTGAAACCTTGCGCCGAGGACGTAGGACTTCTGTCTTCTTTTCTCGGTACCCGCCTTCGGCGAACTGAGGACTGACCTTTCAGATGACTCTGGGCAATCAGGCACAGTTTTGTTCATTGTTATTTGTAGGCTTTGTTTCTAGTTAAATCATAATTATAAATTAATAAACACGGTCACTGTATAATTAAATTTTGTTGGGCACGATTTTAATGAATTAATGAACAAGAGATCTCTGCCATGTCTGTAATCATCAACTGCATGCTCATCGATTTTCACACTGCATTAAAGTGTGAAGTCTTCGGCTAGCATCCAAACCTCAAATATGGGTTCTCGTGGATGGCTTTCCCCGAGACCACCAGAAACAACGAACCCTAAATGGCATTGGATGGGATGGTGGATTAGATTGTACGGAAGGAAAATGCACTGGCTGTTATGAATTTAGGTAGGGTAAATATTTTAGAGCAAACTTAGAGCCAAGAAGTATTGTTTCAATAACGAGACAAGTATTTCCACCAACATTCCGAATAATATACAATTGAAGAGAAATTCTTCTTGAAGGTGGAAAGGAGGTTATTACGTATCGGAACATTCGAACCAGAAACGAAGTTGTTGAAATGTTATTGAAAGCATTTGCACAAAAGAGAAATATCTTCAGCATGAGCCTCAAACACAGGAGTGAATGGAATGCGTACAAGTAGATGACGGCAGAATAACACAAAAGATGCAGCGAGGAGTGGGCGAAGATTGTGGGAGTCTTCGATAACGAGATTCACTAATATGGCGTGGGATCGATAATGTATAAAAGAAGAGGTGCGCGGCAAAGAAAAATCGTAGACAGGTTTGGGAAGCGATGGGTGGGGGGACGGGGGAGGCGAAAATGAAGAGCGGGTAGATTAGCTGTGGCGAAGCGCAGCGAAGGAAATTGGATGAGCGCCGGCGGCCGCTGCGAAGTGATTGAGGCGGCGCGGGGCGCATCCGGGCGGGGGCGGGGCGGGGGCGGGGCGGGGGCGGGGCAGCGGGGAGGGCAGCGGCCGCCAAGGAGTCCACGGCGGATTGGATGGCGTGAGCGGCGCGGCCGGCACAGGTTGGCGCTGGGGGAGACCGCCATGATGGGGCCAGGTTCCCGTGGCGCGAGCGGGAAGGGACAGGGCGTGCTGGCGTCGCTGGTCGAATGTGGGCAAGGCGGGATAGAGCGAGGCAAGGGGAAGATGGGGCAGAATGTCGTGCGCAGGCAACCGTGGCGTCGACTGAGGCATAGAAGGAGGAGGTCGCGAGGACGACAAGAATGGTACCAGGAGTAACAGGAGTAGAGGTGAGGAAGAGAGCTAGGGCGGCGGCGAGGGCGGCGGCGAGGGCGGCGGCGAGGGCGGCGGCGAGGGCGGCGGCGAGGGCGGCGGCGAGGGCGGCGGCGAGGGCGGCGAGGGCGAGGGCGGTGGCGAGGGCGGTGGCGAGGGCGGTGGCGAGGGCGGGCGAGGGCGGTGGCGGGGGCGGTGGCGAGGGCGGTGGCGAGGGCGGTGGCGAGGGCGGTGGCGAGGGCGGTGGCGAGGGCGGTGGCGAGGGCGGTGGCGAGGGCGGTGGCGAGGGCGGTGGCGAGGGCGGTGGCGAGGGCGGTGGCGAGGGCGGCGGCGAGGGCGGTGGCGAGGGCGGTGGCGAGGGCGGTGGCGAGGGCGGTGGCGAGGGCGGTGGCGAGGGCGGTGGCGAGGGCGGTGGCGAGGGCGGTGGCGAGGGCGGTGGCGAGGGCGGTGGCGAGGGCGGTGGCGAGGGCGGTGGCGAGGGCGGCGGCGAGGGCGGCGGCGAGGGTGGGGGCGAGAGCGGCGGCGAGAGCGGCGGCGAGGGCGGTGGCGAGGGCGGCGGCGAGGACGGCGGCGAGGGCGGCGGCGAGGGCGGCGGCGAGGGCGGCGGCGCGTGACCGCCCGCGCCGCATCTGCCTGCCACGTCGCGTGACCGCCCGCGCCGATGTGAGGGCAGCGCTGCCCCCTCAACCCCGGTGCCCCGACGCGGGGCCGACGCAGCGCGTGGTGATCAGTCTGGCCCTCGTCTCGCAGCCGCCCCACGCACGCCATTACCTTGCCAGTAACTTCCCCGTCATTCTGTTTATCTCGGCGCGGCGAAAGGAGGCGACACTTTGTATGGCACGGGCAGTTATTTGAGTCTGGTGATATCGAGCATCCCATTAACCTTTGGGGGCTGCATGAGTGTCCAGACGATTCTCCGACTGCCGTTTTGTCTCCATGGAGTCCCTGAAGAAATAGCTCGAAGAAACGATTTTTGTCAGCAAGTGCAAAAATGTAACTGAGCTTATTGTAGAGAAATTAAACCGTATTTTTTCGATTTCCTCGTATGAGATGCCATAGAAATAATTTACCTACACCTTGGGGCCACGCAGCATCGAATGAAGCACTCATTTGATAGTACCATGCAATATTTTAAAACAACCCATCACATATTTCTTCTACACCCATCAGAAAATCTCCTCAGACGATCGTCCTAGATGTCGATTGCGGTGTTTCCGACTTTCCCCCAGGAGGGCATCGTTCCACCCTCGGCAAGCTCTGAATTTCAGGTCTCCTGATAACATAATAATAATAATAGTAATAATAGTAATAATAGTAATAATAGTAATAATAATAATAATAATAATAATAATAATATTAATAATAATAATAATAATAATAATAATAATAATAATAATAATAATAATAATAATAATAATAATAATAATAATAATAATAATAATAATAATAATGTCTTTATAAATGCGAGGCTCAGGCCATAGGACCTGTTCTTCGTCCTAACCACTAATATGTGTTGTAGGGCATGTAAGTGTGAGTGAGGGCCAGGGGTAAAGATAGGGCAAGGAAGAGGAAAGAAGATTGTCCACGGTCGGTCGCCTTTTGGGTCATCCGGCATCGGCAAACGCACTGAAGGCGCTCAGAGCACAATGGAAATGTCATTAATTATCTAGGAGTTGTGTATACACTACCAGAGCAGCAGACAACTAGGATTCTCCTCCAGACAGTGACTGAATACGACCCAGCTTTAGAGTTAGTGTCGAAAATGCGCCACCGTCGCGAGTCAAACCTTAGAATGACCCACAGAAAGCCCCTGCACAGACGACGGTAACGCGGCCTGTGATGTAACAGAACTGGTTGGGAGGTAATTTTCTAGCGTATTTTTTTCGTTATCTCCGACTGTCAGTACTCAATGCTAAGAAACTGCATTACTCACTTGACAATTGGATTTGCAGGCGCATACTCCAATGAAGTAACCATTAAAACTCGATTCTACTGCATTGTACTCTTAAAGAGATTTCGAGTTGATGTGCCTTGTGAAACTCACAAGCCAATCTCAAGTAAACTATGGTTCAACTTGTAAAATCATGTAATAATCAGATTTATGAGGCAAATAAAATTGACGGCAATTTTTTATGTTCCAAAAGAATTTTGAATACTGCACATGAAATTATTGATAACGCTGGTGACGCAGAAGCAGTTAATATCTCGGGTCTTTGTTGATGCGAAGACAAGCGGTGTCTGTGCAAATAGAGCTCCAAAGCTGCGCTCTCGTAATTACAGTAAATCCTGTGTTATTGTGTTATTGTCGTAACCCCTCTGAAGCAAAGTGAAATTTTCATGCAGAATATAAATGAACGTTCTACGAGGTCATGGAGCTTTTCCCTTTACGCATTTTCTTCCTTCTCTCGCACTTCTTGCTGTAACGCTGATATGAATCATATTACGGAACATTCTGAACGTGCAATAGCACGGACACGAGAAAACGTGTTGAAGACGTTCTTTCTCTTTACAATTGAGCGTAAATAGAGAAAGTTTTTGCCAACGTACGTATTTTAATGCCAAGTGTTTAAAATTGGTAACACTCGTAAAACTGGACAGGTTTCGTATATGCTAAGCCACATACGTTTGTTGAAATGGACATGTGTTCCCGATGCATAAACTTCACTGGGTTTGTAATACAACAAAAAAGCGCGCTATTCTTTCGAAATTGAACCCTCAACGATCCACATTTATATTGCCTTTTTACTTGTTCGCCTGCAATTTCCTTCTAACATACTGGACTTTATTTCATATATATCCCATATTTATATTCTTTTTAATTTCAATATCGGGTATTGCGTATTTGCAAGCGAACAAATGACATAGCCTTTGGCGCAATTGGTCCGCGCCATGCCGAGCACAGCAGCTGTTGAAAGAGGCCGGCAGCGAGTAGTAGAGTTGGAGATAGGGAAGACAGCAGTGAGGGAACTAGAATTAGGGGATGAGGGGACCTAGCAAGAGAGCGCGTGAGACGCCGTCCGAGGTTGCCCTGCAGGAAGAGGTGGAGCAGCCAAGGAAGGAGAGGGCTCTGAAATGAAAAAGAAACAAATGTGTGCGCATCTGAGAGAAAGGCTTTGTGGGCTATTAGAATAGGGACGTTACAATCGTTTGACATTTCATTATTAGCCTTTCCTCCTTAACAAGAAAGCGTGTATTGTATATGTGAAATTACAAATTTTCAATTCCATAGTATATTTACCACGACTATTCCAACTATAAAGGAATAAAAGTGATGAAAGTGTTGCTATTCTTAAGTTGTCTTATTTTCCGTTGGTATGAAGAAATTTATGTAAGGCTGTAGAAAAAGGACAAAAAACACGTTTGTGGGTCCTTGATACCGAACAGGGTTTTTTCTTCTCTTATACACATAGTATATTATTTTCTCATTTCTGTACTGCTAAAGTCAAAATACACGTAAGGAGTAGAAGTAAGTCAAAATACACATCATACGAAGAACGTGCTTTTTTAAACGCCTGTCCGTCTGTTTAAGGATTTTAACTTAAATAAATATTCACCGAATAATTTCACTAATGTAGCATTCCTCTGAATTTGAAACGGATTTTTAAATTTCGGGTGTACATTATATGAAGCCCCTACGAGATTTTCGATTTTTTTTTCAAAAATGACTCTGAATATTTCATTAAAGTTTGTGCTCAAGGGAGCACAGGAAGATGTTAAAATGGCGCCGATCCGATTTTCAGTAAAACCTCTGAATTTTTGAAAATTGCGAAAGGTAAACATTATTTTGTATGTCAACTACATTAGTGAAATTGTTTTAAATTATAAAATTTAGTTAGTTACAATTAAGATGTAAATTTATAAAGAAGATTTTTGCCTTAAAATATCGTGTAAGAACCACATTGTATATGAACTCAAACAATATTGATAAGCTTAAGCATAACCAATAAGGGATAACATTTGTTTAGCAAGAAACATAAGATGTCACGATTTAAGAAATAGATATTTCAATATTACTAATTGGACTCCCAAGTGTTCAGTTTACCTATTGACGTATCGTTGTTCTCAATTGGCAATAGAAGAGTTCTCCCCAAAACCACCGGGAGACCGTCAACCCTCCACCATCACACTTCCACCGTTCGCGCGGGCACAACACTTACAATGTGTGTGAGAGATGTGTGCGAAAGAATCAAAATTGTCTAGTAAACATGGACCCAAGACAACGAAAATCGGCATGCGATACACGGATAAGATAAGAGATACTAGCCAGTGATAGTGTTTGGAGGAGGAAGGGTGGAGGAGTGATATGGAAAGTTCTGCGAGGCAGGTGGCTAGTAGAGCTCACCTCATAAGAAGCGAATTGTGGTGCGGGCAGGGGCCCGGCTAGGTAGAGTTCGGAGAAGAGAGTCGGGGCGCGGTAAGGGATGCCGGGGAAGGGAATAGGAATTGTAGGGTGCAATGTTGGCGGTGGTAACGAAGGCCTCCTCGGTGGCGGGGCGAAGCCCAGCAAAAGGATTTGGCCTTTGCGAAGGCGGGGATATTGCGGGCACTACGCTATCTTTTCTCTGCCGCGGCTTCTGCTCCCCATCCGCCACCCCACCACCCCCTTCAACAACACTCGCTACCCAGCGCATGCCCCCACCATTTCCCCGCCTACCGCCACGCCTATCCTCACCGCTGCTGCCACCGCTCCCACACAGTCACCTCCAACCCCATAATCGCAGCGGCTGCGTCATTCCCGCCACCGCTACCACCGACTGCCGCTCCCATCAACCCCGATCCGTCGGCTCCATCCCCACTATGCAGTCGCCGCCATCATCCACGCCATCGCCACCACATCCTCTTGCCATCTCCCCCACTCCGCCCAATCATCCCTACCATGCAGTCGCCGCCATCATCCACGCCATCGCCACCACATCCTCTTGCCATCTCCCCCCCTCCGCCCAATCATCCCTACCATGCAGTCGCCGCCATCATCCACGCCATCGCCACCACATCCTCTTGCCATCTCCCCCACTCCGCCCAATCATCCCTACCATGCAGTCGCCGCCATCATCCACGCCATCGCCACCACATCCTCTTGCCATCTCCCCCACTCCGCCCAATCATCCCTACCATGCAGTCGCCGCCATCATCCACGCCATCGCCACCATAGCCGCTTGCCATCACCCCCATTCTTCCCAATCATCCTTACCATGCAGTCGCCGCCATCATCCCCGCCATTGCCACCGTGACCGCTTGCCACCACCCGCACTCCGTCCCTCCATCCCACGACCGCAGTCGCCGCTATCATCCCCGCCGGGTCCACGGCCGCCGTCGTTCCCAACGCTGCCGCCGCACCCCCAGCGCCTGGCACCCGCGCCGCGCTTTCTTAAAGCCAGGCCCGTCGTCGCCCGCCCCTCCCGCGCCATAATCGTCTCCTAAATTATTTCAGTAGTATATATACCTTTTACGGCTCTCACTTGCAACCAATCTTTATAAATGAGGTCTGTAAAGAAAGATAAATTTACGGAGACGTGACGAATTGCAATTTGACTTTAAAAATATGAAGGTATAGTTTAAAAAACGCATCGAAATATTCATGCAAAATGCAACCCGCAACACTCGGGTAGCTATATCGTTAAGTAACTCCTAAATGAAGCGTTTTAGGGAATTAAAAAATAAATTTTGAGGCCAAAGGCCTCAAAGAAACGTTTCTATTACCGTAACCTGTAGTATGATGTAATTCTGGATATTCAATTAAATTTTTGCCGGTTCGATGCTCATCAATACTACCAATACCAACTATGCATACAGTAATACAGAATATATTTCTCCGTGAACGACATTTCAGCCCTTGGTGCAGGTGACCATCTTTGTGACGTCACTCTTTGAAGGCTGAGATACCTCCATCTTATACTACTTACGCTTTCTGTGTTCACCGCGGTTTGCATAGTCTGACGAGATTTATTTGCATAATTATTAATTCAAGATTGGCTCTCGCAGCGACAACTAGAAGTACTATTAATAGCTGCTTGATACCGACGAATATTGTTTCTTATGTGTGTAGTACAAGCGCTTATTTAACGAATTACCGTGGTCTACAAGTGCTGCGAACCTAATTGTGGAGGGAATTACAATGGAAACGGACCACATATTCCTATGTTTCAGTTTCACGAAACCCTTCAAAAAATTAGGGTGTGTTTAACACGCGAGAGTTCTCGCATGGGTACGCTAGTGTTCATAGGTTCGCCGCCGCGCAGCCAGCAGCCCCCCCCCGTAAGCGGCCTCTCGCTAGCGCATTGGCGCAGATGAAAGATCGCTGGGCGGGCCACGCTTTTATGTCTCTTTGGATGAGAAGAGGAATATCAATATTGACAGCAGGTTAACGGGGCCCGGTCAGTAGAAATAAAGACTACAACATAGTTTTTTTTACCGATGTTTCGGATTTCTATCCTCAGGGCATTCAACCACCAACAAAGTGTATGCATAATTAAATTATTTGCTGCATGCTCCTCAATCTTAGGCACCTCACGTGAGGGTCATACAACCATCCTCATCACACCAACACACACCATGACTGATGTGATGATCCATCAGTCATGATGATCTATGTGAACCTGAGGATCGAAATATATTTTCCGAAAGTCGGCAAACAACCATGTTGTAGATTCTTTTATTTCTACTGACCAAGCCCCGTTAGCCTTCAATATATCATCAATGGTCGTTAAGAATTCTTCAAATATCAATATTAAGAATAAAGAAAGATTTTTACTTATAAAATTGATTATTTATTCATTGCGTCGTGAATGGTAGGCGGATAATAAAGTTACTTGATTGTCTTGATCTGAATTCATAAATGAATGGTAATAAAATGATTTCATTGCTCTCTTGGTATGGTACTATATTTTTAGTGGCATAATTTCTATTATCTTTGTTTTCCGCTACTATGCTACTACAACATCTGCAAAGTTCTTATAGTGAACAATGTAATGCATCTAAAACAAATGAATAAGTTTATAAAAAAAACTATGCTACTCGTATTCTACAAAGGTGTTACTTACTGCTACTATGCTACAAAGGTGTTACTTAATGTCATTTTAGTTTCATATAACTTCACTCTACTCTAGAACAGAACAGCGGGAAGAAATTCACAGCGGATAGACAGACCTTATTGCACTATGGGTGAAATTAAGAGGGTTAGTGAGTTAGAGATTTTCTCCCACGACACAAGGGCTTATTTAAGTTGAACGTCTGGCACACACGATATATGAAGTGAAAGTGATCAAGCCAACAATCGATATTTATTGGAAAGAAGTCGTGTTTACGAAGTTCATTTGTGACCGACGGTCTAATTACGTTGTAGAGAAAATCTTAGCGCAATATCGTATAATATTTCAGTGTAGTAAATAGATACTTACAGGATATATCAAATTATTTATAATATTTGTTTAAAATTGTAACGTTTGAAATATCAACGAACCTCTAGCATCCCCTCTCGCATCCAATTCCAAATGTAAAGCATACATCTCGCAATACGCAAACATTTGAATATATTGGATTGGAGAGTTTCGCATACATCAATTCGAGAGCCTCCAAAAAGCCCTGACAATGACAAGTTGCTTCTGTTCAAATTACATCGCTCTCCCAAAGAACTCGTGATAAATTATTAGAATGCAAATACGTCTGAGATCAATACGCCAAAACATTTCCAAGCGTGCGATACGTTTTGGCGGGGACGCAGCGGAAAGGGATGAAAGATAGAGTACTCTAGGCGACGTAAAATGTGAATTGCAGGCCGAAGAACGGCCTTCTATCGGATCGACCCAGATTGACGTGCGCGTGAAAAGGGTGTCGCATTGCACGGTTCATTGGAGCGCGAGCGGCGCCGAGCGACGCCGGGGGCGCAGGGGGGGGGGCAAGGAGCGCGGGATGGTGTCATTGAAGGGCCCTGCGAGGGCTTTATGGAAACCGACGCCCCTGTGTTCCGCCCATTGAGAACCTTGACTTTCAAGCCCCGAACGAAATTTCCCCTGTCGCAGGGCTTTGATACCCTCGTTTCAACGTGTCGTGATCTCTTGTGCTTCAGCTCCCAGCGACCTTTTTTTCATTTTTGGCATTTTCTTTTCTTTTCACATTTTTTTGGGTGTAGCACCTACTACATTTAAATACACCACATATTTAATGTGGACTAATATTTGCCTAGTCAATGAATTAGTTTCAATGAATGATTTGAATGACTAATGAATAAATGTCCGACATATTGCATTCGCTATCTTGATATTGTATGTTGGCTTCAGATTCACATTCAGCGATCCCACTAATCTAATTAAACCCAAATTAGAATCAAGTTTTGATTTTGTACTGAAGATAGTTACATGACTGCCAAATAGAATTCGCCAGGGGATTTTATCTCATATCTGGGAGCAATTCCCTCCATTGCTTCGAGACGCAAGCCTTTAATACTAGTCGGAAGCTTGCGTTTTTCTTGTGAATATTTCTACTCCAAATTTTCTCCTCGTATGTATCAAACAACGGTGAATAATTGGTTCAGGTTCCATTTTCGGCAAACTGTCTGTATTTTTGAAAATTGCAAAAAATTAACATTTCAAAAGTACAATATTGCTGGTAGATTTTCTTCAATAGAACCTGTTCTATAAAATGTTTTCTTCAAACAATAACATGTACAATGTTTTGAAAAACTAATATTTATGCACAATTTCTGGTTGATGTTAATAAAATGTATACATAAAATTATCTAATACGGCTCCAAATATTTTCTTATGGATAGATTTTTCATGGAGAGAGCAAAAGACGGTTAAAAATAGCGGAGATTTCATTTTTGTTGAACTATCTTCATTTTCAAAAATTGCAAAAGTTATAAATAATGCGAGAAAGTATGTAATTTGTAGTATCACTAGTTAAATATAATAGCTGTACTCTATCTGTACCTCTGTGTGCATGGTTGTCAAGATTTTTATTATATGAAATGAATTATTAGTTATGAAATTTATGAGTACGTTATGAAAATTTTCCAGTTTTTGTCGGTAAAATGCCTTTCTCAGGCAAGAAGAATATCGAATTCGTTTTGCGAAAGCAATATTTCAATTTCTTTATAATGTCGCGCCGTTGGCATTCCAAGTTGCAATACGATAAAACTTACTCATTGAAAATTTGGATACTAGTGTAGAGAGAGGGTAAAGGTGAGAGATTATTTTTGCCGTTGGCTTTGCCGTCGGAAGACATTTCCATATCTTTCCAAATGATATTGTGTGGAACTCAAAATGGATTGTTGTTTATAGTTGTGTTGATTTATTAATAATTTGTAATTTTTAATTAGTAATTAAGAAATCTTCTGATTAGTAATTTCCACTTATTGTATGGTTACCTAATGATTCGAGAACCGCCCCTCACCTGCGAACATTGCAAAACGAACTTCTTGTGGATCACGTTCTCCTACATTGAAGGAATTTTGATTCAATCATCCGAAGGTATCATTTCGTGCTCTCTATCTCTCTCTATTCTTGGCAATGGCAAGCCCTTTCTCTCAAATCATTTGCCTTTTGTGAAAACTGCATTATACTATTATATTTCAGTGAATGGAACCGTGTTTACCCTGTAAATGGTCCCTTTGGACAGGAAAATTTTTGAAGTTAATTTGCTTTGATATATCTAATTTTTTGTGGATTTTATTGTTTTTATACAATTTATATTAAGTATTTCCCCATTTTTTCAAAATATTATTTCTTTATTTTGCGCAGGCGAAAATTACCACAGCAGTTGGTATGCCCTTAAAAATTAAATTAGTCAATTAAATCTCTCGCTAAATATGAGTCAGTTTCTAAATCGTTATTGATTGGTTTGTGGCGGCCGATGTTACTGTGTTCTCAGCTGTTCAAAAGCTAGGAAGTCTGTTGCTTTAGCTTGGGCTATTATATGCAGGATACCAACATTGCCATGGTATCGACTGTTGCAATGTTGCTGATGATGCTTTTACTGTTGGAGCTTATGTCCTCCGATGAGAGATTTGCTGTGTAATACGAATATTTTTCGCGCACATCAAGGGTTACTTTTGGTAAGTACTCGATGACACACGGGCTCTGAAACAAACTTCTTCAATTCTCTTAAATATTGGCGTATCTAGGTCCAAAGAATGTAGGAAAACTCGGGATATGTGGTCATGGTTCGTAAGTGACGCAAAAGAATGGAGGAATTCATGAGGAATGAGGTCATGATGCATGTGTGAATTGTGTGGAATATTGCTGATTGCCTTACTGTTCAATATTAAATATTCTATGCTGAATCTTATTATATTACCCTCATTGAACATAGTTCACTGGCGTATTTCTATGTACGTGAGTTTTTCCTTTAACTAATATAAAAAAATTAACTAATATGTGCTTTTATGATGACATGATTATAAATAATAAGGAATAATTATTTTAAAATAAAATACCTATTTGTGTGCTTGAACCTTCAGATCTTATCTATCGTATATGTGTGAAGTTTAACATGTATTTCAAGTAGATATGTTTCGGCTGTATTTAACGAAAGTTTTCTTAAAGATTCTGTTGTCTCTGTTATCTTATTCTGTTCTTATTTTCAACAAATAATTTTAACCTTTTTTGGGCATTGAACGTATACACGTATATGAAGTAATCCTTCGTTAAATTTTATCTTGTCGCGTAACATCGTTGTCAGTCAATGCCTTTCATCCCTTCGGCCAGGGTTCGTTTATACGACACTTGTGTTATTTTCCACTACGTTAATACTCTGCGACACTCTTAATACTCTCACGACACTGCTATAATTTTGAATGGTGTAGAAAAAGAAGACCTGGTTAAAATGCATAACAAAAATTAACATGAGCAACGAAAAACATGTGACCCTATTTCATATAATTGGACATTATTATTTGGGCGTTTTAAATGCTCCCAATATATCCGTTGAAAAAAAGAGTAACGGTTGAGCCAGACATGATTTATTTCAGGCGCGTCATGGATCCTCCACTGGTGTTGGTGTTCTGATACGCGGAGGCATTGCGGAAGTTGCAATGTCTATGTGTCATCTGGGAGCTGTACATCAAGACTAGTCGGTATTAAAATGGATTTGTGAATACTAGGTTACCTACAGTGATGTTCCTGACGTTTTGGACCCTGAGAGTACAGTTATTTGACTTACACTTTTTTGTTTTAATTTACACTTACTACATAGTTTCCTAGATTCTTTTAAATATTACGCTACTTATGAAAATATAATTTCTTTGGGTAGTGTCTTCGCTGCTTACGGCTCCTGTAACGCTGATGAGATACAAACTAAAATGTTGAATGGAAGATGCTCTCTAATGATAGGATAAAGGTGAAACTTCGGAGAGATCTTTATGGAAGAACTTAAGGTTGTCAGGCAGGAAGTCCGAAGAAAGTCTGGAGAAGTAAATGAAGATGAGTTACTTGAGGCTATAGAAGAGAAAGAATATTAAAAAATAACATGAACATAATTAGATTGTTAGCATGTTCATTTTTCATAAAACATTATTTGCACATAAAAATAGCTTTTAGAAATAAAAGCTAAATTCTGAGTACATCATTTTTTTTTAGTTTCACATGCAGTATAATAAAAAAAATTACGTATGATACATATTTCACGTCAAATCTGGAAATAGTTTTTTTTCACACATGTTCAAGCAACTGGTAGAGAAATTGTTTTTAATGGGTGTGATTATTTATTTTCGAGTTTGGTAAATAAGTCTCCTTCAATTTGCCGTTCAGCATTACTTTTGAGTACTCGCAACCTTCATCCCTACGAGTGTCCCAGGGTGCTATTCGTTTCTTGGCAGGATCAATTATTTGGAAATCTTCTCCAAAGTGAGGTCAAAAAACACCCGTCGACAACTCGGTAAATAATTACACAGGCCTGTGAAATCGAAGGTTTTGAAAAATACATAAGACATTTTTGGCTGATTTGTATGATGTTTAGTGTGCTCATACGGAAAATAACCTCCATCTTTTTGCATCACGTCAGGATTTTTGTAAAATCCATATAGACTTTTGCTAAAATCCTACTTGAAAAGAAATTCAATGGAATAATTTTGCTTGTACTATTTGACAACAATGGTTTTCATCCATGTAAATCTATGTAAAATACAATCGATTCTTCTTGAGGCAAATTGATTTTTCAGCAATTTCATTTTTTGTAGGTTTAGTGGATGAAAACTACTGTTGCTAGATCGCTCGAGCCGCCTCTGGTCTAGAGAAAATCAAAATGTTCCCACGAAGTTAAACTTTTTACATCAAATTATGATGCTGTATCTAGAAGAAAATCACCAAAGTAATTTTTCCTTTGTTTCAACTAAAATCTAATAAATGGTTAACCAAGAGGAGTATGTGTAGATGAAGGCTTAAACAAATTTTAAACTGAACAAAAAAGCAAAGCAAAAGAAAAACCAAAATAGATTATATTTAAGTTTGTTCTCTTTTTCCTTTAAAACTCCTGCTTGACTTTATTTTATGTTCATTCTCAGGCCTGACCTTAACATCCCACAATAGACGGCGAGCGTGTTTTTGTCCTATCTTCCTCGATATTTACGCTTCATATCTTTCAAGCCTTGCTGAAACTTTTAACTCTTTTCTTCTCTCATTGATTCTAAATTTACAAAAGGAAAGCCCACATCTGAATAAAGGAAATGTATTTTGACACAAATGGAGCAATCCAACGCTTGAAATTTGTACAGCATATTCATAACAATTGCTTTATCGTCAGTATTATTGTGATTACCTAGAAAATTACTCAATACTTTGAAGGCATCTGTCAGTGCAAGCCTCAAATTATTTCAGTGTACAATTTTACAAAATTCGTATTGGTTAACTCACCCGTTTTGTCATGCATCTTTCAGGAACGCAGCCTCGTTTCCGGCAAATAGCCGCTCACCGCAGCTCGCTAGAGCGCAGCTCCTCACTTCAGAAAAATGTGACAAAACTTGTCTACAGTAATCTTAGGTCATAAAACACATCAGCAAAAATTGTATTCAATTAGTTATTACGTTCACAGAGCTTTTAATTATTTAATCGGCCTAGCTCTAAAAAATATCCAAACTCCATTCTTATGCAATCTCATCGCTAACGTGGCGCGCCGTGCACCGCGGCGTGAACACTTCGACCCACCCACCCCCCAAAAAAAACCGACTACCCCCTCCAAGTCACCAGTCGCAGAGCTTATCCCGTAACGCGCACATCCATGCTGCTCCGTTCTGTAATTAATATGAAACTGTACATTTTTTACTACTGTTTGAAATTCAGTGAACCAGTAAGTGCCTATACTTGTTTTTTTCTAACATGGCGGCAGAGGGTAGTATCTACAAGATGGATTTGGGACGACTTTTTGAGTCATTATCAGTCCTGCCGCAAGATGTCGCGTGATCGCGACCGCATCAAGCAGTGCTGCAGATCAAGCAATTCTAGCGGCAGAACTGAGAATGACTCAAAAAGTCGTGCCGAATTCCATCTTGGAGATTCTACCCTCAGCCGCTACGTTAGAAAAACCCAAGTATAGAGCAATGACATTGTGAAGTCTACATTTTTATCGTTATCAAATCAGTAAATTTTAAGTCATGTGTTCGTTGTGCAACAGCAACTTTCCACTAATTAATTAACCATGGTCAATTACGAGATTAAAGGTGCGCAGACGTTTGCATGGAACTTACATTCGCTGCAACTAATAACAGTTATATCAACTTATATCAGTCAACTTATATCAACAATATCAGTTTTTTAAACTCGGTTGCCGTAATATCTTCTGTACTAACTACGTGTTCTGGTGACAAAGTAGTCACCAGGTAAACTGTGATCATCACGACAACGCCGCGATGTCATCTTCAGATGCTACGCAATTGCCTGTGTGTATGCAATTGGTCTTGACCGGGCAATGCTCATTCCTTAGCATGTTCCTGTTGTTGATGTGTGCCTGCATTAGGGATGTGCCCTTAACTGCTAAACTTTCTTAACAGTTAACGTTTCGTAACTGTTACGAGAAATAACAGTTATTTCGTTTATCCTGTAATTGACTGTTGTCGGTTGAAATTCGCAGATCTGCAAACTACCGGGCCAAATCGGAACTACAAGCTTTTGTGGCAACCATTTTGTACGATAACAGCTTCACTGCAGCTAATCAATCGTCATTAGCCAGTGCTCAAATTATAGATTCATTAATACATAATTCGTCATTATTACACACCACGTGCCACAATAGTTTTGTACTTCATTGTATACACAGCAATAAGAAGTTTGTCCTTCAAATTAAATCCGTCCAATGTTTGTTATCTTATTTCTGTGCCATTGCCGCTTATGTGAAATCAACTAATATTTCCCTAGGTCCGATAAAATAAAATGATTTACGGTAAAGTAACTCCATTATAATATTTGATTTTCAACAGTCATTACCACTTGAGCTATAGGCAAGCAGAAACAGTTTCTCATTATATTTAGCACTCGTCACTTCACTATGCACAAGTTGCATATTTGAAATAATATTTGCAATATGAACCCGAATCACGCATCACTTTTATTTTAGTAATATTCTATACACATTTGCGACACATTATTTGAATTACTATTCTTCCTTGGCAGTTCATCCAGTCTCGTTTATATCAGCTGCTTCTCTGTCCAAACATGTTTGGGGAAGATGTGCAAGCAAGCGCCGTAAGGTAGCTACACAAGCTTCACGGATCTACCAACGTTATCGTTTTGCGTGATTTAACTCTTAGCAGTCGTCACAACTGATTTAACTCTTAACAGTCGGTCATGTTAGGTTGCTCATCATGGACCTGTTATTTTTCAAGTGTTATAAATAAGAGGTATTACGAGTCAACTGTTATTGTGAGAGCAGTTTTTGAAGAAAAGCTGTTAAGCCCATCTCTACTAAGCATGTACTGACAATGGCGCCCCGTTGTATCAATCGCCATTGTACTAATCTCATTGTTGCAACTAAAGAGATGTCAGAGTCTCATTCCATTTAATTGTGTTTTAGTGTGTAAATATATCAGCACTGGCCAATCTAACTTGTCCTATTTAGTTCAAGCAGTTATAAATGCATTATTTAATAATTGTTGTTCGGTAACCTGTAATTCTACACTGTGGGCAGAATTTGAAGTGTCATTGCCATATTCTAAGTCATTGTTTGCCAATGTTAATTAATTTATTTGTTAACGAATTTATGCAACTATTAGTGATTCAACATGCCTTTTCTGAGTGCTCATGAATTTATGTCAGGAACAATTTTTAACATTTACTTGCATTCTTGCATTTAACAACTACTTGCATTCTCAATTAAATACTTCACTCAACTTTAAAACATTCATATGTCAATTGATTAACCATTATTCAAGAACTGATTATTTCATTCAATGAATACTTGTCAATTATATACCAGTTCTATTTATTTTGAATTATATTTAAGTGAAAGGTGAACTTTTTGTGTTATAAATTTCCCTCCACGATGATCCCTAGTTTTTAGTTTCAGGAAACTATTTTAGAGTAGGTGAGCATGCATGTCTGAACGATCTAAGGTCGTTCAGTGATACTTCGAGAGAAATAGAGAAAAGAGAGAGAGAGAGAGAAATAATTAATAAGTTCATTTACGTTAAGTGTGACAACTACCGAGGTAAGTGGAGTGGTGTGAGAAATGCCCGTCAGGTAACCAAGAGACCACTTCATCCCAAGCTTCTTTTTCTTTGTTATCACACTAGTTTCGAATTCTTTATTCTTCATAAACTTGCGAATGTCTGGGTCAAGAAAGATTCCCTGTTTCAACTTGGCTTCGGATAAACCTGAAAACGTTTTTTCACAGGTATTTGAAACAATTGCCGTATGTGCGTTCAAGCTCGTGCCTGTAGTAAAGTATCTACTGCTTACTTTATAGTGCCTGGTTTTGTTTATTCTGTTAGGGAATGGTGAGCTGTGCTGTAATTAGGAACGTAGACCGGATACAAAGAATGTGCTGCAAATATAGTGTTTTCTACGCTGTGATTGTTGAAGTGTCTTATAATGGTAAACTTGACATGGGTAAACTAATACTCAATAAACTATTGTTGTTTACATTGGTATATCCATTATTTTGTATACTTTATGATGTATAAGCTAGCACATACACCAAAATGTATTATTCAAAGTTAATCGTCAAGCAATTCGAATGTCCCATTCACGCGCTTCATAAATAATTTTGTCTCATAAAGCAACTCAATACGCCAGGGGCAAGCATTTATGTTGCCTTGAAAACAAAAGATTGCCTTAAAATTTGTCCTTTCTGGGAGCCAGAGTGACGAGACCCTGCCCTCAAACTACTAGCACATGCGCAGTGGAAAATTTTGACTCTGAGTAATTCTAATTGTCTCCACTTCAGAAGCCTCAGCTCATGCCCAGGAAGCGGTCAGAGCCGCCCTTTGCCGGTTCCTGGCGCTAATCATTTGTGAAATTTCTTTTAATTCTGTGTGTAGACACATCTTTAGCAGCCGGCCGAAGGGATTTCGTTCATCCGAGATGGTTTCTGGTACAGGCAGCTCTGCCTAACACGAGAAATGATGATGACACATGTTTGGATCAGGTCACGATTTATCCTCTTGGCCTTTTGGGTGTCCCACCCTTTCCGACACCTCACTAGTCTCCTGCACCGCCCCTCTGGGCTGAGAGTATCAGTCTGGTGAGGGAAGGATAATGTTAGCGGGAGGTACAGAGTTGATTGAATGATTGATTGATGTTTTCCGGTACGTCAATTGCTATGGTTACTGTCTCATTAGTGTAATAAGTGGTTTCGCGGGTGGTTACAGTGTTCCTCCCCTGCTGAATAATGATATCCGGCGCCCATCTATACGTCAACTTGTGGGGGTTCCCCCCAGGCATTTCCTCCAGAGGGACACCGCCCCAGCCGGGACACTCTCTAACCACCCGACTGGTCTCCCGACATCTGTGGGAGTGTAGCGCGTGTGATTGTGTAAGGGGAGAGGTCCGGAAAGGAAGAGGAAGAAGAGGCAACGAACTAATGTATATCTGATGAATTGGGTATTATTATTCGTTTTAATGATACATGATTAAAAGTAGTTAATTTATATGTCCAACGTAACATTCATGATTACTCTTTACATAGCTCATTCCATAAGTAATTAGTACTTCATCAGATTTCGTTGCTCTTACGTAACATGAATCCATGCTGAAAATGTCAGATATCATTTTTATTTTCACAACGTATTGATATCCATATTGAGTTCTGGGAATTTTTCCATCAACAGGTTCTAGGAAAACATCTAATGCCCCTTCAGTCATCCAGCACATTTCAAAAACTCATCTGCCTCCACTTCATTAAATGTGATGAACTGTGAAAACGAGAATTTGACAGAATCGATATCTACCTGCAGGGCGGCAGCGCGATGGTGAGCGTGAATCCAGCGCCACGCGGCTTCCGGTTCATTTCCTGGTTCGCCCGCAGAGATGCGCAGCAAATGGCTGGATAAATTCATATTTAATCGGCGTGCTTGCATCTTAATGTTATCGGCGTTTCTCGCAAATGCGAAATAAAACTGTTTAGCTAAACTCAATATGATAGCTCACGTGTTTTAGAGACAGAGCGTGTTTTGCTAATCTCCAATTTCATTTAGCTTCTAATGACATTTCAATTAATAATGGAAAGAAATATTGGCCATGCAAATATGTAAAAAAATTAATAAAAACTTGATTTCTCAGCAATCATTTTATTATTTTTTATCTTCACTAAGTTTAGAGCGTGTATCAAAATAATTGCGTAAAGATATTACTATTGTAAGAAATTTTCTTATGTACTAATTTAGAAAAAGTCATTTTTGCAGTAATATGATCATTCACGTGTTTATATGAATAATCCCTACTCAGTGTTTAAGTAACACCCGAGTGTGCGGATGTGCGGATGTTCGGATCCGTCACTCACGTCTAGTCCGCTGCCCGTGCACCAATCGAGACATATGAGGTGACATTCGACGCGTATCGGTCTCCTGATGGCGAATTGATAATTTGTTTTTGGATCTAGCCAGAAGATTAAAAGAAATTTTCAAAAACGTCTTTTTTGCGTGTTTTGGCGCTGCGATCTTAGTGAGTAAGCATACACACAGTATATACACAATAAGAATAAACATACAATTAAACCGAAGCCACCTAAATAGATCCATGTAGGTGGCGTTGATTAAGCTCCAGTACCCAAAGGCATTTTTCACTCAATACGCCATAATTTTTTTTCACGTTGGCAATACTGTTGACATCTGACAATATGACAATACTGTTGACATCTTTAAGTGAACAAGTGAAGTTAATTTGGACAAGTGACTCGTGCTGCATATTTCATTTTCATTTTTATCCGTTTATCCGTATCGTATTACCATATTTAAAAAAAATACATTTGCAAAAACATACGAAGAGTATTGCCTTGTAACTTATTAAATTTGAAGAACTTCAAGTTAATACGAAGAAAACAAAACTGTGAGTAATGTGAGAGAATGAATGAACGTTCGTTCACTCTTCACTCTTACGTTCCTAAGTGTACAAATACCGATTTTCAAATGAATGTGACGTAGAACTTATTCTTATTAAACTTAATGAACACCTTATTCACATAAACATACAAATCAGTCGCATTTTAATGCTTATATAGAATCGCATACAAAATCATTAATAGAGCAATTGCTAAACTGGAAGTGAACATAAAAAAAGGTTGAGTTTGTGCAGTTTTAATCTCTTCAAAAATTAGGGGAGAAAAATTTGGAAGTGTTAAACAAATCCGGGAAAGAATCAAAAGTAATTGTAGAAGATTTTGCGATAGAATTTTCAGAAATAATTGAGAATGATCTTATATTAGTGTTAGAGAATAACCCAGAAGAACAGCTTACAGGTTATCTTTGTGCATTATTGTGCATATTATCAAAAATCGTAAAAAAATGTAGCTGTACTAAACTATTCGCATCATAAATGCCTTCCAAGTATTTTTACGGTGAATTTAATTTCGAAATTGCAATATTAAATGTTCATATCCTTTGCGGAGGTAACATATAAAGCTACTGGGTGTTGGGAATTTTTGAAGGGGAGTATAAGATTATTAGCTACTGCAATTCATTGGTACGTCCAAGGCCAGATACTGTTAGAACATATTTGAACAAAGATACGCACGAAAGAAATGAAATATGAAAGAGATTTTCAACACATGAAAATACTTGTAAAACACTTTACAGCGTCGGCGACGCCTCACTCAACTAGCAAATAATATTACAATATTTATTGCATTTTTAATTACAAAAATATTAGCGTAGTTTATGTCTGTGCTGGCACTATATTTATGTGGATAACAAAACGTGAAATGGGCAATCATTAATAATTCATAGAAGATATGTTTAAAAGTTTATTTCAAAATACGCAGTGCTTATGTTGTTAGTAACTCGAATTCCAATATTTAATAATTCACATTGAAGAATAACTGAACAGAAGTGCATTATGGTTTTATTACTAATAAATCCACGGGTAGGTTAATCTTGGCATCTGTTTTAAAGTTTGAGTTTTTTAAAAGTTCAGAGAAGTGTAGATAAATAGTGCTTTTTGCAAGCCATAGTTTATTTTCAAAATTATCATTTAAACCAGTGTATGTTTCAGAATACCTTTTACTATGTGTACTCTTTTAACATATTGTGTGGCGTGCATCATACCGACGTTTATACTGGAGTATTTCTTCGCCAAAACACAAAAATGCATCTTGATCTATTTCACCACATTTCCAATGCATCCAATTTTTTTATACTCGTGCATTTTTATCACAGATTTCGCACCTTCCAATTTTTTATTATTTACTTTTATTTTCTTGAAAACATTACGTCATTTGAGTCCTTTTCGGGAATGTCTTCTTCTTTCCTGTTTCACAATTTTTACTTTCTGGCCCTTACTTTGTAAGAAGAGAAAGTATTTTAGTCGTGCACAGCCGCCGGGACTCGAACCCCAGGACGTCCTGGTCGTAGTCGCTGCAGAGACAGTCACAGTGCTATCTGTGTGCAAGCTCAGTCGATTTAACCAAAAACGGAGAAGCGAACGATCCGAAGCTTGTTGCTGAAGCACACCAACTCAACTCGGGCATTAGCCTGACGCAGCCAAGACGCGATTAACGACCATTCAGGAATTTCGTGACAGATGTGGATCAAAAGAAAAGAAATTGAAGCATGATGAAAACCAAGACATCACCGGAGAAACTGATAACGTAGGAAACAGAGGAAAGCCACCCCTTGAGACCAGAAAAGAACCAGGACGGAACAGGTATTTAGGGTGGAGTTGTATCGCAAAATGTGCATAATAGCCGAAAAACAACCAAGTTTAAAACACTGCGTCAAGCGACATCGAGATAAAATGTGACTTCTTAATTGGTGAAGCTGCTTTGCGAATGAGTTAAGAAAACGACTCATGCGTGTGGAAGCTCGCAACGCAAACTTCAACGTACAATGTGACGCGATGAAAGTTCTAAGATATAATTCTTATTTTAAACCGATTACTTAAAGTGAGACTTGACTCGAGTACCGAATATTTTCAAGTGTGGGAAGGAAATCAGAAGCTTACTTAAGAAGTTGAACTAAGCATCATGCAGTGCAGTGAACTTCGGAACGCGGCTGCGATACCAGCAGGAATGGCCGATTGCATTCCGCGATGAGCATTCCCTCACTCGCGCTTCTCAGCTAATCCCCCTTTACTTCAGCCTACCACAGAAGGCATAGCCCGATTGCATTCACGCCAGTGTTTTGGGATGAGAGAACGGAGATGTAGGAAACGATTCAGGTAAGTTTTCATTCATAAGTAACCCGAACTGGTGTTTTCTACCAGTCCAGAGAAAACCTCGAGCGCCGGTGAACATGCCAAAAACTTTGAAACTGTGTATTAAATGAGCGAGGTAGGAATATTCTGGCGATAGTAGGTTTTAAGAGTTGTTTCCTCAAAATTTTAAGTGATTGTTTAGTGATTGTCAGTGCTCCAAAAGAACATTTACATTTTGTAAACGAAAGCGAATCTATTATATTCAACTTCGATTTGAATTATTCGAAAGGGAAAGGGCAATTTTTAAAGCCCTGGCACCTGGGAGAGCTCTTCCTTATGCTCCCGATGAAACCGAACGGGACGCAATCGGTTTATCCCTTTCTCTGGAGGCAGGTAAATAATTCAAGTACGTTTAACTCAATTCCATATTATATGACACCTTGCATCAAAAGTTTCTCTTTGGTGTCCAGTGATCTACTACGTGTACGTAATACAACAACGTTCTGTTGTAGAGTAAGACTTCTTTCTGATGTTATTATGGTGTATCATCCATATTGAAATGTATATGAAATATTCTTAAGCGACAACTTGTAAGAAATGTCCATAATTCGTGTACAATTTAATTTGACCGTTCGTATACAAAAATTAACAAATATTCATCCACAAAATGTCACTTTAATTATATGCAGTGTTTGAAATATGTGTAAACTATAAATCTGCAATGTGTATAGCAGTTTAGTCATTTATTTATCGGTCATAAAATGCATACGTTATTCATAACACTCGTAAATAAATTACATAATGTTAATAAATTGCTTCACATTTATAAAATCGTTGTGTTTTAACGACTTCAAACAAATGTACCTTAATTTAATATACATAATTTTAAATTATATCCGCGTTCAACGCAGTAAAACATAGCTTTAATGTCAACAGTCAAAATTATGAGAATATTTTGGAGGGGGTGGCTAATGTATCGGCGTAAATAAAATAAGCACTTCATGTTTAAAGAAAGTCAGAGAGAGAACACTTTTCTTGTATTTAGAACGTTAAGCACTCTTCTTATCAATGTTTAGTAATTTGGTTATAATAGATCTTCACTACGTACAAGTGATGCAATTCTTTTATCGACAGTCATGAACGCTCTACATGGCGACGCAGGCGCTCCCGGCACTGGCGAAGGAAACTATCTAAATTGACAATTTTTACTTTCTCGTCTACGAAGAGAAAGATTTAATGTTCGGAGAAAATATTGTAATGAAGCTGCGGAAACTGGCGATTTTTCGTTAGAAAAACTAGTATTGTGCTGCTATCATATTGAAGAAGTGGATTTGCCGTGTACCAATTTTTCGGTATTTCAAAGTTTTACAGATTGGGCGGCTTTCCCTCTTGGCAGAACATTTCATGTAAGATAGAACTTCTGTAGATTTCACTATTTCTCTTAAAGTATTTCCGTACGAAAACAGTAGGGAATTGTGTTGTGTGATACGGTTGTGTTGTTGTCATACACTTGAACACTTGAGAAATACGTTTGCACATTATAAAACGTATCCCTGGATGTGACGTGATTATCCTCCGTTGGATGTTGAGATTCGGTGCAGACTTACGCGTCGGTTTTCGGGGGGTTTCCTCAAACAGGTATCTCCCACCAGTGGGACATCATTCCAACTGGGTAAGCTACCGACATATGTGGTGATGTAATGTATGTAAAGTGTGTGTCTGTAATTCAGGCGCTAGGAAGATTAAGGAAAGATTGCGCGCGGTCCGTGGCCTGTTTCTTAGGGTTCACGTGGTCGGAGAAATCACGGAAGCCGGCACAGCAGCCGGCCGCTAGAATCCTCCTTAAGACCTTAATCCTCCTTTCGATCAGGTTTTTCGTCCAGTTTCCCTGATCCATTGAGCAAATGCTGAGATGGCCCCTTGTTTTGCTTCTGGACATAAATGTAACTTCATTTTCTGTGCACGTCTTCTAGAATTCAGTGGGAAATACAATTATTCAAATTAATGTTTCCATGTTGTCGCGGCAGGAAGTATTATTCCGAAGGACAACATGGATAAGAGCCAATATTTATTGCTTAATTATCCTTGAAAATAGATTTTATTACATGGGAGTGTTTTTTTCTTCCAAAATTTAAGTAGTATATGACAGTGTAGGGATCACAGAATTTTGAAAATGTGCGCACAATTCACTTTTCCCCATAGCACGTCATACGCAGTTTGAACTGTTTTTTGACGTAAAATAAATTAAAAAATAAAGACACCGATTGAATTCGACCTACCTATCTAGCTAGTGTTGAAAATCCTACCACCATAAGGAGAGAATTTAAAGAACAAAAATGTATGGTCCCATAAAAAAAGTTTATTTCAGAGCCCTTGGCTAATATTATGATTAATATTCATTATTTTCTACACTCGTACATGGAAACTAGTATCTACCTTCACTATTTATTTATTTGAATGTGTTACTTTGCGGTATACGTAGAGCAAAGTAGACTTAAAACAATTTAGTACTGCAAAGTAAACGAAAACGGGGTGTCATAAATCAACATGGCTGTCGCCTCGCATATTGGGAATGGTCCCGAGTTTACTTTTGTAAATTTCCATGAATCCGTGCAAAACATAATGTACGCAACTCGTGTCTGTGGTGTACTCGTTTCAAAATGCTGGACTCGGCTCCTAACGTCGCCTCGTCTGTCAAAATGTCATACGTACGCCAAAGAATCACTTTCTGTACTTACATAAATAACCAGTTTGCCTTTGGAGGATTTATCTTTCGCATCCCGATGCGGGAAAACGACCTCATTCCGCTGGATGACGTCCCTGGATCTCAAAGCATCTCAACTCGAGTAGGATCGTCCTGCGCAGTCATGTGTATTCGTGCTATGCAAAATCGAGTCCTAGAGAAGTGGAGTGTTGAGAGGGATGCCTCTTAGCGGGATTTCCCCTCGACAAAATTTCCGCGTTCCAAGCTCCTCCCCGTTTCTTCCCGCCCCGCTCGCCTCTCTCCTCTCCTCGCGTCCCCCTCTTCCCCACATCGCTCCCTTTACTTCCCTGACCTTGGTGTTGTTGCTTTTCCCGGCTTCTCCACGCTCGCTGCCTGCTCATTACAATCCCGCTCCTTCCCGTTCCTCTTCGCTCCCTCCACTCCTTCCCCACTCATCATTACGATCTTCTTCTTCTCCTCCGCTTTCCGTGATCTGTTAAGCTTCCTTCGCTCCTCTCCCTTCTCCCCTCTCCATGCCGCTTCTCCCGCTACTTTCCGCATCTCCTTCGTCCTCCTTGCTCCTTCCAGCTCCGCCGCTCCTCTCCACTTCTCCCCGCTTCCCGCACTCCTTTCAGCTTCCTCTGCTCCTCGTCTCTCCTCTCCGTTTTCTCTGCTTTTGTTCGCTCCACGTCTGACCTCATTTTCTATCACGAACCTCACCGCTTCACCTCAGATCACCCCGCTTTCCTATTTTTCGCCCCGTACTTTTCCGCTTCGTCTCACTCCTCCGCATTCCTCCTCAATGTAATCTCATTCCTCTACGCTTCTCCTCGTCCTTCCCCGCTCTTCACTGCTCACCGCTTCTCCCTTTACCTCACGTACACCTCCCCGTTACCCAGAACACCACCTCACAGCTTCCCGCGCCTCCTCGCTCCACCGTGCTGCAACCCGCTCTTCTGGCTCCACACCGCTCCTCTCCGCTCAGTGTGCGAGCGGCGACCGTCAGCCGCAGTGGCGGAGCACAGCGTCAGCAGAAAACCTCGCCCTCCCCCCCCCCCCGGGTTGTCTGCGCGTTCTTCCGCCCGGGTACGTGCACTTCATCCAAAGCACCCCGTCGAAGATGAATCGTGGCGTGCATTTCTATAGAGCAGAATTGGTAATAGCGCTAGCTGCGTCTATAGAACGCTCCCAAACTGCGATGTTTGTCGTCGATACCGAGAGGTCCGCGTCGCACGCAGCGGCGATTCGTATCGACTTGCGGCTCTGCGGAGGCTGCGCGGGGCCGCGCGCCCGCTCGCTGTGGCAGGCGGCGCGCAGCGGAGCAGCTGGCCCTACCGCCGCGCCGCGCCGCGCCGCAAACCTTTGGAGAAGCCGATGACGGCCTGCTCTGACGGACGGCAAAGCGAAATGGTGCATACGAAGTCAGTGGATGATATGAGGCCAAAGCGAAACGGTTCATGTGGTTTATATGAATTGAACATAGATGTAACTTCACTGTGCGCACGTTCTGTTGAGCTCTCCTTTTGCTAGTTGTGGCAGGTGTAGAGTTGGGGGAGGGGGTGTTGCTATTTGGTTAGCAATATAAAATATCAAATTTGTAGTTCGTTTGCCGATGTAAATAAGTTTTCAGTAACTTATGAAAGAAAATATTTAGTTTTCAAATGTTGCTAACTTCACTTTGATGCTCATTTTATTCATCTGTCAACTGTTTATGGTTGAAAGGTGAGCAAGAGAACATTGAACTCAAGAAAACGTGCGCAGTTTGTACTTTTCCCCTATATATGACATACTGTTTTATTTTTATTTGACGAAAATAAATAAAATAAAAAGCGCCAAGCTAATTATTGGAATGACTTCATCGCTCGTGTAGGATTAACGTAAGTTTAAATTGAGTTAATTGGATTAAGTTTAAATTGTAATGTATGAAATAAACATGTTTTATATAACACAATACTGATGTTGACATTAAAGAAATAATTCTAACAGACGTATTCTACATAGGAGTCTCTTTAGTCTCTTAATGTAACTTATTATTTTTCGTATAATTTTAATTAGGTTTATAATTGAATTCAACTATAATCATTCCATTAACAGCACAAAGAATGTAGTTGTACGTTACTTACCAAACGCCTAAGTGTGTTCTGTGTACGGCTAAACCGTACACACAATTTTCAGAAAATGGCCGACTTGGTCCACTTGCGGCTCATCGGATTTGATGTGGATGGTTTTATTTTGGGGAGATAGTAAATAACATTAAGCAGGTGCAAAAGTTTTGAAATTTTCTCAAAAATAAATTAAACGATTTTCTGTTTTTGTTTGCTCGAACAGAGCACAATGCACTGATGTCCTCTCCGCTTCGGCTCATTATTCGCATGTGCTGGTGCAATTTGTATTAAAACCTTTCAATTTTCGAAAAGTGTAAAAGTTTGGGTTTTTTTGTCACCCTCCTACAACTACAACAGAGAAGATACATTTCCCTAATTTTTTCTGAACATTCTTCTTCAAAATGATGTCTTTAAATAATATCATGTATATATTTTAAAATATTACATTTAAATTACACTTGTATTACAATATTACATATAAATTACACTAGATTCGTGAACCTTAGCGCTCGTGTTCAAATCCCAGTTGGGTAAATATTTTTTCTTTAACCTTTTTCTAATAGAACACAATACGCTGAACTGAAAGCCTTTTTTCTTTTTAACTTTCGAACTTTTAAAACATTTCGAAAACATTTTTTTTCGAACCTTTCCCTCTTCGTTTGGTTATGATTTTTTTAAGGTGTTCGGGGATAATATTCTAATTCATTTCATAAATGTTTGTCATCGTAATCGAGTGTATGCAAACCTAATTGTATTCATATTTTGTCAAGTTACTACACTCAGAATTATTTCTTATGTATATTATTGAGCATCACAGAATTCAGCCAAGCAACGAGCTGCCTGTGTTGAATTACGTCATACTGGTCACCTGGCGTTTGAACAGCTGCAAGAAGTAACATTATTTGCCACGAGATGACGACACATGATGACTGCCTGCCAGCACGCCTCACAAAGTCACACTCAAATAAAGTACTCTTCAATAATTGTATCAAATTCTTAGTTTGCTCGTTTTTAAAAGACTATATTATAAGAGACAATCTTCTAATTAATTACATATTTTTATTTCGTGATTCTAACATATGCATTTTACTTAATTATATAATTAAAGTCCTGGAATCACGAACTCGCGGGAAAAACCGGAAACAAAACCATTTCTCGGGTCGGCTCACTCACTTCCGTGACAGCCTTGGAGGGGATCGGATCGCAACGCTAGTCGATGGCAATCGCAATCCATTGCATCAGTTAGTTGCAGCGTAATTTATTGTAATTATTACAATTGGGTGGATTGTGATTAATGCTGCAGTTATGTAATTGTAGCCCTTCGCTCGTATTATGAGCATGAATATTTTATACATTAAATTCTATATTTACTTCAATTTGCTAATTGTCGCTCTATTTTGATTAATGATGTAAAACTAACTGCCGTTAGTCTTAGAAGTTGAAATAATAGTAATGTCTCTTGTAATACAAACATTCTGGGTTCATTTTAATTTTTATTGCTTAATTGTATATTTATACCTATTGTATTTCACAAGGTAACATTTTTACGTTTCGCATCAACTTCAATGATTGCGAGAATAATGTGACTTCATCATTAGCATTTCAAGTCCAAATATTTTTATGAACGTCGCTGTCCAATACTTTTTAATATTATGTTCATTTTATTTCACATGGCAACAATGCTTGTATTTGTATAGAGTATACTGTTACGAGAAATTTATTTCATTATTGAGATTGCATGACTAAATAGTTTAATCACACGTTTCCAAATCTTACAATTTATTAGAGATTATATTCTTCCGCACTTCACCGCTTAGGCTTGAGCCTGTTCCGTCTTCACAAGTTTTCCTTCCATCGTTTTTTGGGTCTGCCCACGTCTCTTCTTCCATGCGGCGAATAAAGAAATGCTAATTTAGGTAGTCTTGTATTATCCATCCTTTGAGTATTTTGATACCAGTTGTTTCGGTATTTGTTTATTTTGCTTCCAATTTCTTCCGCATGTATTTTTTCCTAAAGGGGAGAGGTTAGACGAAGAAGTACTCGAGAAGAGGACCTCAACAACACCAGAAGAGGACCTACATCGAGGCGATGGCCTCGAAGGAACCCGTCTCACAGGGGATTGATAGGGAGAGCCCGTGCCCAGGTGAGCGGGTGAAGTCTCTAACGGCCAAAGTTGGGCGGAAGGAGCAACCCTTCATGTGGGGTTAATACACATGATAGCAGGCGGAAGGCCATAAGGTAGCAGCCCTATCACACCACAAACTTCGCGAGAGGCTGGTAACCTCTTCGGAGTTACATTTCACACTCAAAATCTTCACAAGATAAAGCCGGACGAAAACAGACGACGACCAACGCACGAAAAGATATTATATTAATTATTTTTTATGTCTGTTAATCAACCCAGTGGAACCTTTCTACAAGTTTTTACCATTCCTGAGCTGTATGAAACAATGATCGTGTAAGTATACACAGTCCATTTTGACTTATCTTAAGTTTGACTTATCTCAAACCGGGAGCGGTAGCTCAGTGCATCAACTGATGTCACTGCAGCGCCTCTGACCGGGAGGTCCTAGGTTCGAGTCCTGACGGCGGCAGGATTTTCGACAGTAGCTTTTCAGCTAAGTCGAATTCAGTCGCTGTCTGGAGGAGAATTCTAGCCGCCGGCTGCTCTGATCGGTAGTTTTCCGTGGTTTCTCCGACCAACACCAGGCGAATGCCGGAGCAGTACCCTACCAAACAGGCCACGGACCGCGCGCGATCTGTCCTCCCTCTCCCCTTATACACACACACTTACAATAACATGCACCACACTACCACATATTCCGGGAGACCGGTCGGGAGCTTAGAGCTTGTCTCGGCTGGGGCGGTGCCCCGCTGGTGGGAGAGTCCTGGTTAGGGGGTAAACTCCACTAGCCGACGGTAGGTCAGTGCCGGATCTCGCCATCCAGCGGGGGAAGATCACCGCCATCTTCTGAGGAAAAAAGCATGCACTACACTAACGGGACTAATGACCAAAGCAGTTGACGCGCCCGGAAACACGAAATAATCAATTAATCAATCATGGACTTATCTCAACTGACTAGACGAGACGAGACTGGACATATAAATACAGTTTGATAATAGATATTAATGGAGGATTATTCCGTAAGAAGCGCTCAACGTTCGACCAGGAACGAAGAGTCGCTTTGCGTCAATAAAGTAAGAGTAGGGACACAACGAATTAAAAAAAATAGTTCATAAATTTAAATGTACGCCCATCAGGTTTTCCTGTTCAAATGAGCTGAATTTTCGGTATAACTGAAGCAGTTATTCTTTGTTGTATTGTAAACTAAGTCGAGCACATGCGTGCTGGCAGTCGCGAGTGGCCGAGAGGAGCGTGTGTGGGAGCCCTGGAGTAAATGTTGCGGCGGGCTCCGTCGTGGAGCTCCAGTCAATGGGGCTTCGGGGGATGAGGAGGAAATCCAGAGCCGAGTGAAATCTCTTCCATAGAGAACTGTGAGTTTATAGAAGACTGCCATTGTGAGGGTTAGCCATTTCGAGTGGCGAAATGTTGGGATATGCGACGTTGCGCGAGTACAAGTTGTATGAGTTAGGCCTTGGACAAAATGCTGCTCTCTTCGCTTCTAACCGCCAAGCCTCTCTGTTGCACTTCGTGGTCATGGTGTGATACTTTTTAAATATCTTCTATGTATTTCAAAAATTGCTTATTTCAATGCCAGGAGGTAACTTTTAAAATGTTTTTCTTTTGATTTCTTCTCCAACCTAACATTACAAATAAATTACATATTTAAATGTGTGTCAATGCTTCATTGATTGTAGTTAACATTTGTTTATTTAGTAATGTACCTACCTGATTTGATTGTTGGCTGAACTTGCTAGTGTGGTTGATAATATAGTTTCCGGAAATAGATATTACTATTTCGTAGTTAAGTACAAAAAATATGTGTAATATTAAACTTTGAGAATTTGAATACCTGCACGTATAATTTACATTCGTAGTGTAACTTTTAAGTAAGTAGTAAGATGGCATTGCAGTTTTATTTTTATTTATTTAACATTTAAAGATTATAAATGATTTATAAAAATGAGACAAACAACTATTAAACAAGTATGATTTTTACTTGTAAAATATTTTTATGGTAAACAATTTTTACCACAATTTGTAAGTCTGTGATTTCATTACACCCGCAGTCTTTACAACTTCTGACTTGATGTGGTAGTGAAACTGTTATGATTTGCACATTTTAATATACTTAAAGTGGAAATCATTTTATTTTATTTTACCGTGTCTTCAAAACTTGTAATATTATAAAGGAACACATTCAGTATTAAATCATTTCCTTAATTTAAATGACATATTTCCTACTTTTAAAAAGCAAAGCTTTAGTCGTGTACCAAAAAACACAGCCTCGTGTGCAAGTGAACACACATTGTATGAATTTAAAGATAACCTAAGAAGAATTTTTCACTTCACATGCTAATACTCTTTAGGTTAATAAAAGAAATAATTATCCTGTCTTTCCTGTCCCATTATAAGTACTTACTTAATAGTTTTTTTAAAAATTAGTTGAAAAAAATAAACTTTTTTCAACTTTGCACCTCATACATTAATGTTAGATTTCAATTTCATCGTCATACGTCGAAATATCAGTCACCATTTCATCTGTATTTTCATCACGGCTATTTTTCAGGATCTTAAACTTCAGAAAGTTATCTTCAAAATCACTCCGGAGAAATATTTTCGTAATTTTGTCTACTTATTTATGGTTTTATTGAATTGTTTACGCTATTTTAAGATGTTTTTGTTCACAAGTCTGGCTCTTGGCCGGGATGGAATCTTCCAGTCATCTGTGAGCTCGACCAAATGTTCTTCCCCTTTATGTTCTACGCTACCAATGCTAAATAATACCATTACTTTACTGCTATTACTATTACTGATAAAAATAATAATAGTTATACAGGTTTTTGTGTTAAAACACTAAGAATTACAATATAATAAACCTATTGCAACTAGTTGCTATTATATGGTGTACCTATGAACAGTATGGATAGTGTGTGTTAAATTGATCACACGCACATAACCTAGAGTGAGCACAGGAGTGCAAACATCTAGTGAATGGCACACGATGCCAACCCATCAACCGCCTGGACAATAAGCCGGCACCGACAACCTCATAAATTCTGATTTCATCGACGATATGAACAGAGGTGAATTTTGTGCTGCAAGGCACTCTGAAGAAATTAAACTAACCATCGACCCAACCTCAAACGTGCAACGAAACGAGGACAGCTTGGCGTCCAACAATCTTTTTCTTTTATTTTCTTCCCGTTCGGCTTTCGTATTTCTGTTTGTTTTTTTTTTCACGGAAACTATCTTAGAAACAACAATTTACTTGGCCTTCCTCTGGAACATGCGGGTCTCGGAATAACAGTTCACTACTTTTTTTAAATTTCATATTTATATAACTTGACTATGGGAGGTTTGCATTTTTTTGTTTAGAAGTGGAGGAGGGTGTTTGTGGGAGAAGGAGGAAAATGATTTTTTTAAATTAGGGTGGACGAAAGAGATCTTCAGGGAATCTGGATCTAATGCTTGGTGTATAATGTGCATTTTGATCGAGGTTGAATATTGGAGCGTTGGGACAGCCTGGAAGGGGAGTAAAATTTTTGAGAGGTTTGTGAGATGAATTCTGATGGGAGTGGTACTTAAAGTTCTAGGTGAATGTGTGAATTGGAAATGAACCAGAGGGCTTTCGAGTTTTTCTTAGATATTGGTTTTGGATTTTCTGTAAAACTGTTAGGTTTGATGGTGCTATGTTGCGCCAAAATGGCATAAGCATTTGCCATTGTGGGTCTTATCATTTTATGAATGAGCATCCCAGTTTGTGTACTAAGGGTGGAATTTCTGTAGACAAAACGTTCTCGCAGGCGTCCCCCCAAACCTTGTGGGATGCATGCGAGAATTTGGTAAGGCGGTGACAGGGCGTCGTTTACTTTTATTTGAAAGTACTTGCCTGTGAGAAAGCTTCTAATTACTTTCTACAGAGAGTCAGGTGTACCAATTTATAGTTTGTACATTAGTCCATGGTGTAAAATTAGAGGGACAGAGGTTGGGGAAGTTGGAAGCGAAGGAGCCAGAAAACTGGTTTACGGTGCTTCCCCGATTAATGTATCGAATGGTTTGAATCCTTAATAGTCTTCGGGATTGTCCTTGGTAGGGTTTAGATAGCTTCTTAACTTCTCGCCAGCCTCTGTAATTGGCTGTATGATCGCTTTTGCAATTTACACATTTAGTGGCGGTACTTTCATGATTTTGACATTGTGAATAGTGATGGTTTTCCAGACACTTCACGCACCTAAGAATGAATGCAATTTGCTTGAGCATGGACACATCGTTGAAAGCTCTTATATTGAATAGGTTTGTTTCTAGGTTGCAATATTATGAATCTGTTTGACCTCATTAAATATATTTTTTAATTTGGAATTGTCAACAAGATCTATTCTTCTATTTGCATAGGTTTTCTGGCTTAATTGTAAAGTCTACACACTTTCGTTAAGGAGTATTTTAGTCATTTCAGCTCTTGTATAATATATTTTCGAGTGTAACATGTTACCCGAGAGAGGCGAGTCTTGAGTAAGTAGATACAATATATTGCACTGGGATGCTATTCTCATTTGAATTTCTATTTTGGTTATCAGAAAGTTTTCGGTTTTTATTTCCATTGTCCGGGGTCAATGTTTCTTTTCTGTTTTGGGCAGGGATGTGCGTTGCTGGTTGGATTGATCTTTTACCTTGGTCATGTAGATGTGGAGATGTTTGGTTGAGCACTTTGCTGAATGGACGCTTGTAGTATTGTCTAAAGTTTTTGCTGCTGAGCAGATAGTTGTACGGCCTAATGAACATATCCAAATTGAGTGACATCCATCAATTGTGGTTGCTGATCTAATTGTTGCTTTATATGTAGTTGTTGAGGTAATGAAATACTCGTTGATGGTGAGTTTGAACTTCACTTTCCTGAGCGCAGCTTTCCCCGTAGGAGCACTTAAAACACATTTCTTTGCGCTGGATTTAATTCACTGAATTCACTACACTAAGATTTAAGAGTATGCATTGCATTATCAATGGGTTGCCCCGTAATGGGGCAGCCACTCCCAGTTATTGCGCGCTGTTTGGTTGTAAGCGAACTTGAACTTGGCACTTATCGCCGTCATATCGCGTTGCCGAAAAACCACTGTAGATACCTACTGAGAAGTTCGATGTGGACAGCACGGTTTCTAGGACTAGCAACCCCTAGAACCATCACGGAAACAATGCAAAAAGAGGTCAGTGAGTGCCTGTATAAATTTTCAAGATGGTAAAATATTAGTTCTGATTCCAGTGCCGTCAGTGGAAACCAATTTAGTGGTAAATAATTGCGTTACGGATTCCCACTCCACAAAAACAAATTCATTGCACTTGAAGAATTTGGCCAAAATTTAGAAGGAAAACTTTTTGAATATCCAAACATAATCTCGGATGACAATCAAATACTGAGAGACAAAATTCCATCTATTTACGTAGCACAAATAACTAATAATCACGTTATAATACAACTCAAAGCCAACGTAACCTCTAATTTCATAACAAATGTAAAGAACAGAAGGATAAGAATAAAGATAAGTGAGTCTGCTAACTGCAGACTCTAACTGCAGTCTTTCGGAAAATAATCAAATATCTTATATACAAGAAAAATTCTATTCTTTCAAGGCCTCGACCAATAAATTTTTTTTTTGTGTTCAAAATCCTACACTAATTAATAATTAAACAGGATGTATTCACAGATCTTAAACTGTGCCACCCTGCAGTGTTAATTAACATCAGAGTAAAAAAGAAGGAAATTCAATATTAATATGGGTCCAGTGACAATTTCGTTGGAACAGGACCAACGAAAATTATATAAATTTAATTATTTTCAACCCATTGACAGCACTCCCAGGAGGTTGAACAGAAATTTTGAGTTTCGTTCTTTTCATTTGAAAGCACCAAATGTATTTATCCAACCATGGCCACATTCCGTGAAATCAATTTCCACATATCTGATTAAAGCACTTTATCAAATGAGTATCGGAAAATTAATATCTCATTCACAGTTTGCTCTCCAGGATAAGAAGTCCCAATGGAGAAGATAGTAACGTTTGGCCAGGAAATTGATGCTCGGCAATGGTAGTGGAGACCGGAGATAGAGGTTCTGAATTCAGCAAGAAATGACCTCAATAGCGCATCGATTTTGTTGATTTCCTCTGGCTTCTGCATTCGATGAAATAAGAGCAGCGAAGTGCGAATCCACGCACTTTCGAAGCGAAGCAGTTGATAAGGACTCTAAATGCAGGTGAATGTCAGTGTATGTCTTGCTCACTTCAACCACTTGGTGCATTTAATTATTCGTGTTTCGTCAAATGGTGAGACGATTGATTGATTCTGTCTTTTAAATGTTAAAATTGTCACTTAATGGTATTTATCCTAATTCAAATTCACATTAAATTTGCGTTTATCGACCTTCAAAACCAAATTATATGTACTACTTGTCAAACCATTAAAAATAAAAATGTTACGTTCAAAGTTATCGAAAGTTACGATCCTCTATGCTCAATCACATTCATATTTCAATAGTATGGTGACTAGTTTTTATTATCCAGTGCGGCTGAAATATATAGCTCAGTTTTTTCTCCATTCTACACCGATCTAGGGGCGGGAAGCAAGAACATTTTAACTTTCATTCTTTAATGGCCACTCTGACGTAGATGCTGTGAAATCCTCGGAGCTGCTGTTCCCATGGGGTAGATTGGTGTTTGTGTCGGCGAAATCGTTGTGCTCCGAAATACCTCCGGCTCCAGTGAATTACGAGTAAAACAACCTTTGCGACAGTGAGTGGAATTCTATAGTTGAGAATCCACACCTTAGTTTAAAAACCAAAACGTGCAGACGTACAGAATCTTATTAGAGCGTACAGTAGATGGTTGCAAATCCGTACGTGGGCTACTGAATAGACCTGACTGCTGCCGTCATCTATCTGATATATCTACTTGGAACGGAAAAAATCTCTAGGATTGGTTTGAACTTCTGTAGAACTTGTGAGATATTCGGTGTGCACGTCATCACAGAGCACTTTAAACTACTCAACTACTCAAATGTTTTCCAGTCTTCTCACTGAATCATAACATGTCAACCACAGTTCTTCCAATACGCGTAGATAATTTATATTCTTGTGATGACTAACTCCCTTTGAAGAGCAGTTACATCAGATGAAGTTCTCAAATAGAATGAGCACGATTCTCATTTCTCGTCTGTCATTTTACTGTCCAATTGAGACAGAATGAGTATGCATGTGTAATTTGAATTTTTAATATTATTTGTATAAGAGAATGAGTTAAATGCTAATTTCATTATTAGAAATTTATGAGCATTTATTTTATATGCATGACCTAATTCGTATATTTTACAATATTTTTTAGATTGAACTATTTTTCTATTAATAATCTTGTTTTTAAGTAGTATTTCAACTTTATTGTAATGAAATGAATTTAGAAATTAAATTAAATACTACCATGAAACAAAAAATGAGGATACATTCACAATGAACATCAAATATGATAGTTTATCATGTAAAATAATAAAGCATGAATTCTAAAAATTGTCCATGAAAATGAAGCTCATTTAAAACTATTCCAATTATGAATTTTGGCTAAAAATTCAATAACAACGCGTTTAAATTTCAACGTTGTCATAAAATGTAAGAAAGCCTCTGACATCTCGCTTTATGACATTTCCCTTATCAAACCAGTTGTTGGTTTTTCAATTGTAAAACTCACATTTTCTGGTGCATATTTTTTCTGCATTTATCTCCACTAACGTTTGCATTCATTTTCAACAAGGCGAACTGAAACAATAGAAAAGATACCTCGCTCACTTTTCGGGACGAAAATATGTGCGGGCATCTGATATCAAGCTATCTCTCCTCTTTAGCTACGAAAAAAGTTTCTCTTCTGTACACCGAAAATGACACACTCAACCTTAGTGGAATATTCATAGCATGATAGGATCTAATTATGAACATGTCCACGTCTACATAGCTTAATGCACTCTTAATTTTAAAGTTAATAGAATATAAAATGAATTTAACAGAGATGGCGTGTATTATTGCCTTAGGAAAACATGAAGCCTCCTCATCTTCCTTTCCGTGCCTTTTCTTCCTCTTCTTGTTCTTGGTCACATTCTTCCAACAGCTGTGCAAGTAAAATTTGGATAGGAGCAAGAGTGATCACTACTGGGATCTCTGGGTTGCACGAAGTGGGTAGGGTACTTAACATTAGCTTATCTTGTGCGAATATCCTTTACCAAAATAACAGTTTAGTTGAAACTAGAAAACTCGAAGGATAAAAAATGAATATCACCATCCTCAGCCATTTCTTCTCTTGGTGTTTGCTACCTAGAAACTCTTAGAAGATAACTTAATATTATTAGCATACACGCTGGTATGGGTGTGTTAAGAACACATCATGAACATCATTACGTTTCTTCCTTTGAAACAGTAAAGGTAAGGTAATTCTGTTTTGCTATTACATTTTAAGAAAAACTTAAGATAACTTGTAGTGGTATTGTGTATATACTCACACTTCGACTACTTTATCGCTCTGTAATTTCAAGAATACTCCTTAAAAGTGATTTCGGGGAGTAGAGCGTGAATGCATTTACTATCGTTCTACTATTTACATACATGCATGTAATGTAGAGACTGTTTAACCATCGGAGTGAAATGAATACTGATAAATATTCGAATTGAAGGAAAATTAAATTTAATTTTACCAGAGCCAAGTTATTTTGAGGAATGTTGGAATTTCAGTAATTAAGTGGTATTTGGAGTGTTATGACATCCTTCCACCCACGTCCATATTTCACAATTTCCCGTCCGAATATTAGAATGTTAAATATTTGTTTGTGTAAACAAATTTGGGTTGCCCACAAGGAGCACAGGAATATTACATCGGGGCATTCATGTTTTCTTAGCACTTTTATTTTAATTATTAAAATAGTATACTTTACGTCTATTTGCTAATAGTATAGGTGTCTCTTCCACCACTAATATTTTCTCAGTATAATGATATCTGACTGGCAAAATTGACTAATTGAAAATTATAATACACGAGGAGAGAACTGGCGTTGATTGAAGATTGATATACCCAAGATCGTGAGTTCAAACAGGTTTTTGTCGTGGATTTTGAAGGGTGAATTAATCCTGCGTACGCCTTTTTTTGAAGGAAAATAATGCCGGCTGTCCGATGTTGTTCAGCTTCTCAGATAAATTCTTACCGCCTGTATCGTCGTCCAAGTGATGCCTTCTTTCTCTACTAGTTGACGAAAGTAGCGTAGCGAATTTGCGAGGTCAGCAGACCTTATGCCTGCAGGCCTAATATTCTAAGCCTTGCCACGTTAAACAAAGATCGACCTCAAACTACTATAGCCAGAAATGTGCAATTTGGCACGAATGTAACAACTAAGGTATTATTTTTCAATGAGGTTCTTCGGAAGGAGATAAATAGGGGTGATGTGTCATGAACGGCTTAAAGTATTTGAAGGAACGCAACCCGCAACATAGCTAGCCAGTATGAATGACAAGGTATTGCACGGCCGGCTCGAGACCGGGCAAAGTAGGGCGAAGCCGGGAGAGGCGAGGTGAGGCGCGGCAAAGCAGGGAGCGCGGAGAGGTTAGGCGGAGCACGGAGTGGAAGCGAGCGGCGTGGAGCACGAAGGGTGGGAGAAGGGAAGTGGAAAGGTGCGGGGCGGAGAGGGACGGAGCAGAACGAAGTGTTCTGGGACGGAGGTGGGCAGGGCACGGATTGTGGGAATGTAAGTACAATTACTTCCATTTCACAGATAACAGAATGTAATCCTCCTACTGCCTAATAGATTAATGTAATTAATAAATACCCCGACAAAACCTGATTACTCATATTAGTCAATAAATGTAATATAACATATCCGTAAATAGAATACGTTCTATGCATCCATACAAAACATGATTAAGTAGGTAAGGCAATGTACATACATTGTAATTAGAATTGAAAATGTAGCATCTGGAGAGAAGACAAATGAATATCTTTCTTCTGAGAGGAAGCTTGTTGCTAACAAGTAGAAGCATTGGCTTGTGGGGAACTCTGCGGAGACGAGGCGGTATGAAAATGACTCTTAGATACGGGCAAGGCACAATACAGTGCAGCTATGGTTGCGAGTATCACAAACAAAAGTATTCATTTATAGATCATTCGGTTCACATGCCATCATTAACGTTGCAGTCACTTTATGATAGATCGCGGTTTTTGCAGAAGCTGCAAAATTGAGATTTATAAGCTGAACATGAAGGTAATGCTTGAACATATGAATCAACGCAAATACGAACATTCACAAGCTGCTTTCACGTTCCGTTAGGCGATCAGTGAGCGGCGCTGGGGCGGGGTGGGGCGGGGCGGGGCGGGGCGGGGCGGGGCGGGGCGGGGCGGGGCGGGGCGGGGCGGGGCGGGGCGGGGCGGGGCGGGGCGGGGCGGCGAAGGGAGCTCAGGGTTATCGCATAACGAGCGGCGGCCAGTTTGTCGCCCTGGCCGCGCTCCTCGCCCGCTGGCGCTCGCTGGGAACGCAGTTTAATAATTCAGCTGCTTCGCGGCCCGGCTTGCCGCGCCGCCGACCGCACCGGCCCAGAAGCACCGCGCCGCGCGCCGCCCTCCGGGAGGCCCGCCCCCGGCCTCACCCGCGGCCCCTCACACGCCTCCACGCACGCCCTCTCACCAGCCCCCACGCCTGTGGCCTCTCCTACCCCCTCGCCCGCCCCCTTGCCCCTCCCCTTGCCCGCCCCCTCGCCCGCCCTCGTACCCACCCTCGTACCCACCCTCGTACCCACCCTCGTACCCACCCTCGTACCCTCCCTCGTACCCACCCTCGTACCCACCCTCGTACCCACCCTCGTACCCACCCTCGTCACCACCCTCGTCACCACCCTCGTCACCACCCTCGTACCCCCTCGTCACCGCCCTCGTACCCCGTCGTCACCGCCCTCGCCATCGTTCTCGTACCCGCCCTCGTATCCGCCCTCGTACCCGCCCTCATACCCGCCCCCTCTCTCGTACGGCCTCTCGCCTGCCCCCTCGCCCTCTCCCTTGTCAGCTCCCATGACGGCCCCCTCGCCCGCCCTCTCGCCCGCCCTCTCGCTCGCCCTCTCGCCCGCCCTCTCGCTCGCCCTCTCGCTCGCCCTCTCGGTTGGCCTTTCGCCGCCTGGTCCTCTCGCGCGGTCGGCCGCCAGCTCTGACCGTTCCACTCGGCGCCGCACAGCGCCACGCGAGACCGCGCTCTGGACCACAGAGCTCTGCGCCGCTGCGTTGCGGGGCCCACACATAAATTGCGACACACAACAAATTTGTCGCGCAAGGAACTCACGAGCAAATAATATCCTTATACATGAATAATCAGACAATTTTTACACAACCTCTGGTTTACGATAAGAAGCTGAAACATTGCACAGAATTCACGTTGTGGGCTAACCGGTTAGTTCCTTGCACAGAAACTCTTTTCAGTTGCTCCAGCCCATACTGCGCTCTAAAAAGATCTCGGAAGCATATCCTTCACATTTCTTGATATATGTCTACCCCTTATTAAATTAATGACATTCCGATGAATAATGGTTATATGTTGCGTAAAATATTATGTAGACATTCTATTGGTTGGAACCCAAAGCCGAGTAATACTTCGTGTAGCAATAAAACGAAAGAACGTAAAAAAACTGTAGCTGGGCATCCTTATATTTAGCGTCTGTTTCTGTTGCATGCAAGTTTCAAACTTAAAAGCTACTCAATACATTATGTATTCACCAAATAATGAGCTAGTGCTTGCCCAATCCCGAGCAGCTGAAATGGTTGGTAAGTGTTCGCTTCCTTTCATGAGTCCAAAAGACCGAGACGGGGTGGGTAGTGCGAGCACAGTGCAATGTTTTCTAAAAAGTATATTCTTGGCACGCATACGGGGAATCTTTTTATCTTTAAAGTCAGTTAATATCAAATTTTTGATGGCGCTGATTGCAAATATTTTTTTTTCACTCAATGCTATAATTATGCTACACTGCAGCTATTCCGAGGCTATTAGGACTTGGAATATTAGACGTTAACATACTGTTGCCTCTCTTTCAGTTATTTCAACTCTGTGGGGTCATTCCAATAGTAAAATTCATTTGTTCAGCCTTGAAGCAATTGTTTTGTATTTTATGCCGATTTGCTTTTAGCATATGCGATCGTATTCATTTCAATTCATGAAGGAAACATTATCAACTAACCTCTCAAAAAGACATTAAAAGAATTTTAGAATTGGGAAACAGATGTTCATGACTGAGAAGTATGACGTATCTTTCATTAAGTATTTACCGAAACAAAGGTGAACAGAGTCGTTGCAGATAATAACAAACTATGAAAGATTAGAGAAGAGCTCGAACAATATTCACAAGTGATTCGTTCAATTATATCGGTAATTATCAACAAATATTTATAATAGTACCACAATATTTGTGATCTCGATGTTCGTCAATCACAAAGAACATAGGAGAAAACCCTCACAAAGAAATAAGTGAGGGTGCTATTTTGATAATTTGGGAGTCGTAAATGAGGATAAAACACGCGCCTCAGCACATCAAAGAAAAAGGTCGCTGGACAAACATTTCCAGTCTCCACAAAAGAAGCATTAATGCATAAATAACTACGTCCTTACAAAATGTCATGGCATTTTTCCGGGATTATCAGATATGTGTGTAGTGGCGCATAGCAAGGTCATCAATCCTTGTACCTACTATGCAGAATTTCTCTCTAGACGAGCTCTCGCGTAGGACTGATTTGATCCACGTCATTCAACGGTCACATACCTTCAATAATTTAATCGGCAAACCTTTGAACATGCCTCCTGTACTCCAGACGGTCGACAACTGCTCTGTACATTACTGATTAGCTGCATCTTTCCGAAGATGAAACAGCACACGTTTGGTAAATACAGTCATTCACGATATACAAGACGTTTTTTGGTGAAGTATCCAAAAAACAACACTGCTTCGATTTAATGGTGATCACAGGTAAACGATATTTGAAATGTCATTTTTCTGATTCCCTATGTCTGGTTTGTTTTAACACATTTTTTAAGTACAGAGGAGGGAGTAATGTAAAAAGAGGGCAATTACGATTCTTCGCTTATTCAATGTTTTCGCTATTCTTTGTACTTGCTTCATTTGGTAAATGTATTTCTCTGTAAAACTATATTTTGTTGAAAGTGCAGTGTAAGTGATTTTCATAACTGTGCCTTACTGTAATTTTTACAATTGAATAAGATATTAACGAATGGCATCTAATTGCTGAACGTGAGTGAGTGAGGTTTACGCATTAATTTCCTTCTTTGTCGTAATTCATTTTAGAAACGAATGATCGCTAAAAATTGGTTAAAAGAACAGGAGAGTAGTTAGGTGACAAAAGACGAAGTAAATAAAACATAAGGTATTCAGGATGGAAGAAAAGATGAATTGGAATTTAAATAATGGACATTTTGTTGATTATTGAAGTGAAAACATAAAAGGATATAAAAATAAATGATTATAGTAAAATGAAAACGTGAAATGAGTAGAGTGAGGAAGTATGACGAAGCTATTAAAGCATACAGCAAAGGTGGCCCTGACAGAGCCTCAACGTGCGTGATGGAGCCCCGCCCTCACTATAATTCCGTGAGTGATCGGTTTAGTGCGCAGCCCCTTGTTTGTCCGCAGCCACCAGCGGCCGAGGGAAGCACGAAGCTCCGATGGGGGCGGCGCGCGGAGGGGCGGGGCGGGGCACGGCGGCGCGGGCGGATGGGAGCTGGCAGGGACGTGGGTGCGGGGACACCGCTCGCGACCGCGACCGAGACCGAGACCGCGACCGCGGGCGTGCGCGCCACCGCCCTCCCCTACACTCCCCCGCGCTACCCCGCCCCTCCAGCCACGCCGCCGACACCCTCGTCCCCTGACCCCGCCCCGCTCCGTCCCGCTCCACCCCGCGACGTCCCGCGTCGTCCCCGCCGCTCGCTCCACCCCCGCCGTTCCTAATTGGCCCACCGCTAGTGGCTAATCGATTCTTACTGCGGCGCCGGCGGATGGCTCAGGTGTGGTCGCTGAGCCGCCGGCTCGCTTCGTTCGAAGATGGATCGCTCGGGCCGGGATTTGCGGCCGCGGCGACGCCTTCGCCCGCACTGCACGCCCCCGTGCCACGCCCCCCGGCCCCGCCCCCGCCTCCCACCCCCTCGTCACGCCCTCCTGCCCGCCCCTCCCGGCAGTTAGCCCACTCACCCGCGCTCCTCCCCATTCCACGCCGTCACCACTTCAATCCATGACTCTGCTTCTCCCCTCGCTGTGGCCTTCGCCTTTGACCTCTGCATCCGTGGCTGCCCCTCGACACTTCCCGCCCTTGGGCCCGCCCCTGCCGCCATCGCCACATGCTATCACCCCCATCCCCCGCCCTCAACACCGCGCCACTCTGCACCACGTCCTTCGTTCCGGCAACCAGCCGACCTCGATAGGTTTTCCCACCCGCCAATCCTCCGAAAAGATTTATGTGACGCTGGATATTGCTGCTGGTATCCTAAAACACTGCCCGTGCTATTTTTAAACCACTCCGCGTATAAGGACGGGAATAGGTCCGACCTTCTAGAACTTATATCGGATTTGGATTGGAAAAACCTTTCACGAGTTTTCCAATTCTCTCCTTGCTGTTGAAAAAACATAGGAAGGAATTTCGGTGACGCACTTGCTACCATTTTATTATCAGGAGAAATCCTCCTGTATTCACGTCGCACTTCCTATTATTTCCGAATTAAGAAGCCAATTAATGTGTGTGCTTTGAATATTTATTTTATCAACTCAAATAACATTATTTTTTTAAATTCGTAAACACGGTGTATAAACTGGCGTAATCATGTAAATTTTGGAGATTAACGATACGAAAGGTTTAATACAACGTATTATTTCTTAGAAATGTTAATTTGAAGTATTGTAATAAATGCCTTTTATTTAAATGTTAGAGATGTGTAAGATTCTATTCACATCTAATCTGGGAAATATTTGAGCATGTTGTTGTGGTTATTACTTTTGCTTTTGTTTTTGAGAGACGTGGCAAGGAGAAAACCATTTCTTTCTTTTCCATCAAAGCCACTGAAAATTGAAAAATAAATTGTTTAGAAGTAAAAACGATTTTCAGATACAAAATCTCTGTAATATTTTTAACAATTACATTCATTTACTCATTCCAGAGGGTAATGATTCCTAACCTTCTGGAATGGGCTCCAGAGGGAGGCTAAGTTCCAGAAGCCCCTTCTTATGAGACTTATCCTGAGCAAGTATACCTAGGGTAGTTTGCCATTGCTTTCTCTAGAGGTGTTTGTGCACCAATATTGGCGTTTGTTCTGAATACCAGATAGCGCAGGCCAAGATGCAATACATGTACATTATTTTACAACACTTTGCCAGATGACATTAAACGATTAAATTCGATAGAAAAAGTTTAAATCCCAAGTGAAATCGTTTCTGCTGCATAACTGTTTCTATACAATTAGTGACTATACTGAGCATCACAAGGGAAGTAACATTAATTTTAACAATGATACATAATGCATTATTTACCATTTGGGCTGTATAAATGTGTATAAACAACCTGTAACAACTATTGTACTACAGCCTCCGGGTCAATGACCCCCATCTCGATCAGGTTTTTCGTCCAGTTTCCCTGATCCATTGAGCAAATGCTGAGATGGCCCCTTGTTTTGCTTCTGGACATAAATGTAACTTCATTTTCTGTGCACGTCTTCTAGAATTCAGTGGGAAATACAATTATTCAAATTATCGTTTCCATGTTGTCGCGTCAGAAAGTATTATTCCGAAGTACAACATGGATAAGAGCCAAAATTTATTGCCTATTTATCCTTGAAAATAGATTTTATTACATGGGAGTGTTTTTTCTTCCAAAATTTAAGTAGTATATGACTTAGTGTAGGGATCACAGAATTTTGAAAATGTGCACACAATTCACTTTTCCCCATAGCACGTCATACGCAGTTTTAACTGGTTTTTTTTACGTAAAATAAATAAAAAATAAATTAAAAAAATACACAATCTTATCCAGTAATTCAAATTAAAACTCTAATTGGTCCTAAATTGCTAGAGGATATAATTTTGCCAGGATCGGTCAAGTGCCTTTCTTGAGATCTGTTTTACATGCCGCCGGCATCCGCATGCATGCCGTCGATTTTTAGCACCTCAAAAAATCCCCCGACTTTAATTGGGTTTAAACCTTGACCGAGTTTGAACCCGCGAATTTGGGATCAGTAGTCAGCCATGATAACCACTGTACCATCAGAGCCGGTAACAGTGTGTCAAAAATGTAAAATCCGCGCCCAAAACATCGATGTTTATAAATATCGATCTTTTCGTAGAAACTTTGGGGAGGGAAAGGTTTTTTTTAGATTTAGAAATATAGATTACTACTAATAAAAATCTGGAAATAACTTTCAAGCTTATGGCTGAGCATAGAAAATGGATGAGAACAGAATATTCATTAAAAGGGAAAAAATAAATCAAGATGTTAGAAGTTCCGAAAAGTGAGCACTACATTTGCAATAAATTTACAAGACCGTCATTTACCCTTTCATTGTCTTCGAGGTGTACGGTCATAGTTAACGAAAAAGATGTGAGAATATTTAAGAGAAGTATACAAGGAAACATATTCGATCTTACATTTCAAAACGGATTGTAGAGAATAAGAATTGAATATTTTATCAAATGCTAGGTGATATAGATATGATCATGAAAATAAAACCACAAAAACGGTCAAGGTTTGGCCGGATAATGCATATAAATTTTCCACAAATACATAAATTAATCTTCCCTCAAAATCTTTCCAATACAACGAATAGGAAAACCTAAAAATGAATCCACAATGCATCATGATGCATGAGACAAAAGAAATCCTGTAAAATGTTGGAAGGCAAGAGCAAGGAACAGGTACTGGAAAAGACAAAAATGAGGAAGTGGGTCATCGCAAATCAGCAGTAGTGCATAATAATCTAACCAATTACATGCCTAAGGCTGCGAATGGTTTTTGGTCTTACTTGTAATGGAAACGTAAGATAAAAATTAATAAAACTGAAACTTGTATTGTACTAATATTCCAGCCATCTCTTAAAACACTTACTAAAATCCCACTTTTGTCAAACAGGGTGTCAAAGGACGAAAGAACGAATTTTATTTTTCAAGTTGTTCTGGGTAAAAAATATTTTATAAACATAGACTCAGTTGTTACTTCATTAATTTTTTTCAATAAAGAAGTAAAATAGTACGTATACCGCAGAGCTCGGGGTTGAGTAATAAATCAAATAACCCGCTAGATTCAAAAGCGACACACATTTGCGGCTCTCTCAGTCTCCTGGCGGCTCAGGCCGCCTGTCGTTCTGTCCGTCTTTCTATCCGTCTTTCCGTTCGCTGTCCGTTAGTCTGTGGTCAACGCTAGCGCCTAAACCATTCAGACGATTTGCTCCAAAATTGATATTCTCCGATCGATTTGAACGACTCGAGGCCCTGCCATTCGAAAGGGATATTTTGATTTTTGGGGATAATGTACGTGCAGCTTCGATATTTTCAGAATTTCCTCAAAAATTGCTCCCATTCTTTTTATTAAACCTTGTAGTGAGATAGCGTACAGAACGTTTAAAGAATAGACACGTTCTCATTTTCATGTAAATCCCTGAATTTACGAAAATTGCGAAAGTTAGGAATATTGCAAAAAGTATGCGCTGTTGTATCTCCACTAGTTTCTTGTAGATGCGCAGTTGCTTCAGCCATTTAAAATTTCCAGTGCCTCGAGGTCTACCTGATCGGTTGGGGTATATGTCACAGGAATCTATTGGTGTATTTTATGAATTTTGATTATAACTTAGGCTACTAGTCTATGCTAGGCTTTTCGCCGAGTGCCACAATATGCCCCTTTACTAACGGGCATTGCGCCAACAGACAAGTGCTTCGGACGGTTATAATGGAGAGCGGTCATTTTTCTTATCCCACTTCGCTGAATTTTAAAACTTGTCGTTTTGGTGTGGTGGTATCAAGAAAGTTAAATGTGCATTTTGCGAACTACAGAACAATATGTAACGTATCACCGTAAGGTATACGTAATTTGCTTACGTACCTGAATTAAAAAGTTCCTAAAACTATTGGTTCATTTCTGGAATGTTTGTCAGAAAAATCCGTCAGATATTCAGTGATCAGTTGAAAATCCAGAAGTCGTAAGTGAAAAGTATATGCGGGTGAAACGAATCATCTAATATATAATTTCTATGATAAATTCTAATAATCAGATTTATAAAACGAAGTAAAAAGTAAATTATATTTTATTGTGAAAATAACCTAATAGACAAGGACAAGATCTGCCTTAATGCGATGGATGGTAACTCTCTTGTACTTAATACATTGTTGGTGCTATATATTGTACAATTATATAATCAAGCATTAAATAGTTTTGTCATGTCTCCTGAGGTGGTTAAAAGGAAAGTACCAAGACATCAAACCGAAACTAATACATATTTTTTAAAACGGTGTGTATAGTAGAACCGAAACTGTTGTTTTTATTACATACAGGTTTGTTTTAATCGTAACCTAAGGAAATTATGTTGGTTTCGGTTTCTACGAGATCTTTATGATATGGCGTAACCTCATCAGTAAGGTTTACATTTTTATTAATTGTTTAATGTTTCCGGGCACGTCAACTGCTATAAACATCACTCCTGTTAGTGTAGTGAGTGTCATTGCGTGCGGTGGATGTGCTCCACTCCAGTTGTTTGTGAGATCCGCTGCCAACCTACACGTCGGTATACGGGAGATTTTCTACTCCAGGTACCTCCCCCAGCTACACTTCACCCTAACCGGGACCAGCTCTATGTTCCCGACAGACCTGCAAACATGTATGGTCGTATAGTACATGTAAGAGTTTGTGTAAGAGAGAGGATATGACAAGGTAAAGGAAGGAATGATCGCGCGCGGTCCGTGGTTCGTTTCTCAGGGTACTACGCCGACATTTGAATGGTTTTATAACCATGACAAACTACCGATCAGAGCAGCCAACCGTTAGTATTCTCTTCCAGACAGCAGGTGAATTTGGCTAAGCCATACAACTAGTGTCGAAAATCCACCGTCGCCGAAATTCAAAATCTAGTGTTCGGCGCGTATTCAATTACCTATAAAAGGAACTAAATTGTGTTTTATTTTATCGTATTTCTAGGAAAGAAAAGGAACTTTTTTTACACTTCAAAATGTCCAAACGCCGTGGCACAACATGAACTTTTGAACTGTCTTCCACAAGTTTATAAGAGGCGACCGCAAGAGAACGGTGTAAATCTGGCCGGCACGGACAGTTGGCAGGGAATGGGAGGCGGCAAAGAACGGCGTTGGCGGCGTTGGGTATGTCCGAGCGAGCACCAGGGCCGTGGCCACCACCCAAACGCCGCCGGGGTGTCGCAGCGGCTAGTGAATCACTCTGCCTCATGGATATTAACACAGAAAACGGACGGGGGTGTGTGGATTTCGATGGTACTAGTGACGAGCATTGTAAGCGACGCCATATTGAACTTTGAAAGGGACTTGATCACGGCAAGGCTTATGGACTTATTCTGACTTATGATTATAATTTACTCGCGTCTGATAAGATTTTTGGCAAGGTTTAATTATCTCTTGGAAATAAATGAACTACGTATTTATCCACGACAACATGAATTTCTGCTGACTCTGAGCAAATGTTACGCACTTTTGTGACCCAAAACAAAGAACTAAAAATATATTGAGATTTGAAATAAAAATACTATTCTATTCTTCCAATAAAATTAGTTTTCATTTATCTTTTCGAAATTCTTAATTAAGTTTCTGCTTTGCTTATTTATTAGTTTCACACCCATTGGTGCGCAACTCAGTAAGTTATATTTTTCACACAACAATTATTCAGAAGTAAAAACAAACTATTTGGAATGAGATCAAAACTAAAATCGTGACGATATGCTGTCAAAAACTGAAACGTTCTGATGTGCTGGAGAGAACTACAAGTAATTTCCGCGTTTAAGACGAGCATGAAAATGTTCTTATATTATTGATGATTTGAAATAATAATAATAGCAGTTGAATTTTGGTAAGGCGCATTTAATATCTTAGTAAATAAATTGGTCATAAAACCTTAGAGATGTAACAATGTTTGGAAAATAGCTGCAGTTCCTGCTTTCACAATTATATTTATTTTAATTTTAATTGCGTGGATGTGGGGGTTTGTAAACTTTTTTACAATTAATAAATATCTGTAATAACTGTGACGGTATGATACAAAGAATCGATATCATTTAATAATTTCGGAATCGCTCCAAGCAATACTGGTATACCTGAATTAATTTTCGAGGATTGTGTAGTGCTGACTTGTCAATTACTCTTAATCGTGGATATCTACAAGGGTTTAAACAAATCATACAAACATAAAACGGCGCGATGAAATACTTACACATTTTTAGCACATTTACGTCCAATATTTTTTTATATTTTACCCCATATAGTTTCCTTTAAAGCCTATGGACAAGCTATTCTGGTTAGTCAATAATTGTAACTTGTGATAGCACTCAGTATTATTTCATTAATACGATATTAATGCCATTTTAAAAGTATTTTTGTAAATCTATTAATTCAATTGTATGACTTTTACACATTGATTAAAATCTGATGCATTTGTGTATACTTTTTCTCGTATTCAAATTAATGATGATAAAAAAGATTTATACAAGCGATGGATTTCAGTTGATTGGAAAATCACAGAGGCGATGTCTAGTTCCCCATTTCGTACACGTCTAACTCTGCAGGGAGTTACCAAGCTTTGAGCCCCACACCAAGAGATGAAAAGCCTGTCCCCTGGCTGTTGAGCTGCATGACGACGCAAAAAAGGGAAGGGCAAACAGATAAATCTGGCTTTTGCAAAAAGTACTCTCGTTATCGCACTAATACCTTTTATTTTGCGTTCACGATTGTTAGATTCACCTTGTATTTTTTTAAACACGGAATTTTAAAAAAACACTTTAAAAAACAAATGAATACGGGCTTTGCATGACATAGCGATGGCGTAAACATCGGAAAATTAATGAATAACGGAATGATAATGGGAAAAAATGTCTCATCTACATGACAGGCACATTGCTAATAAATTTAGTGGCTAATAGAAAATGAAAAGAATGTGGCGTTGGAAATGAAGGAGAATATACTTGTGTTTATCGTTATAGCTTTACAAAAAGAATTAACTAAGTGCCTTCATATGAAAGGTACGCGGAGAAAACACCAATATCAACACGGCGGAGAAAAGAGCGAACAAAACACGTTGATACTGCCAACTTTTTCATGAAGCACGAGAAAATCTTCGAAAATTATATTCAATACAAGAAAGTGTAATGTGCCCATTTTATGTATATGTGTAAAAATTGATCCTGGGGCATTTCGTTTGTGAGCTGTTTATAGTTTTGTTAATCCAAATAAAATCCCTAATACCATTACGCTAGGGAAATACGATGATTTTGTGGGATTAGTAATACGCCATTCACACAAAACTCTATTATGTGCGACTGCTTGATAAAGTACTTAACGTCCAGAAGTGGATCAAACAGATTAACGACAAAAATGTAGATGTTGCTGAGAAGAAATCATCTATCGCACATGCAATCCGGAAAACAAGTTACGTTAGAACACACGTTACCATCTTGCATAACTGGAGGAAGTTCGTCCTGGGCCTTCGAAAGCAGGTTATGCTTCCAAGGCCACAAACTTCAGAATGAGACATTTTCGGATCTATTATATTTTGAGGGTGTAGCGCTTCTGACACCCAACACTCTCATACTAGAAACTCGGATTCACATGAAATTTCAATATCTGGTACAACACCAAGCAAAACCTTTATATCCAAATTTCGAAGTGCTATGGAGTATTAGAAATAGTTTCAGTGACATTTTGAATAAGGGCCTTACGTGACCTCTGCGCTTTCCGCAGGCGAGGCGTTTGCGTCGGCAACGCTAAGATCGTTACGAGACGTCTATCAACCGGTGTCAGATATCGTAGCGCGCTCGTTCGTTCAAGTTAAAGAGCGAAGGTCATGTCTCTTAGTTCCTTTCTATTTAGAAGTGCGCAGTGACACACGTTCTTAATAATCCCCCGGAATATGTTTTGAGGAACCCCTAACTTAATGCTGTTTTCTAGAAAATTGGAAAAAAAACTTCCTCTTGGTGTTTTACATCACGATTTGATTATTTTGCTAGATACCATTATTGTAAAAAAATGTTTCCACTGCAAAATTGAAACTTTTATTTTTTTAAACTGCTTTATTTATTTTAAATTCATTTAATTATTTATTTTTATATTTTATTTATTAATGTATTTATATTCTTGTCATGGAAACCATACCGTAACCCTGAAATCTTATTCGTATATCAAGAGGATTTTTCGCGAACTTTGTCTGTACAATAAACTATACTTGAATTATTGAAACATATGTTGGACCTTCCCGTCTTTTCTAACCCCCTCCACAACACTGTTGTCACAACACACACCCCTTCGAGGCAATGACCCTGACGCTGATAGCGCCGGCGCGCCAATGGAACGGCCGCTGGGATGGAGGCGGCGAACGACGATATCCAAGCGGCGGCAGGCACTGAGATCACGAAGAACCCAATACTAATTGTCACAAAACACTGCTTATAATGCTTAATAGCACGTAAAAAGTGCCTATATTTATTTTTCACGGTGCTGAACATGCTGCTAAAATTTCAGGGGTCAGGAATGTGCAGAAGCTCGAAATTTTAGTAAAAGTAAATTGATTTTCTGACATTCTTTGCACTTTTATTGCTCAGCTGTAAGTATTTTTGTTAGTTAATAAACGTCTAGTAATATTAGAACATTTATGCACGCATGTACCGTCCCTATATGTAACTCTACATAAACCATATTGCAGGAAGAAGCCCTTGGAAGTTTATTTCCAGTCTAATACAACTTGCACTTTTAAATCAGTGATTTATAAAATAATTCAGCAGGAGTGATCCAACTTTTCGGTCTAGTATTAGTACAATGTCTCTTTAATGAACGTTTTATTTTTTCGGGTGTACTCCTAAGTCCGAATGAAAATATTTGATGATTTGAGAGTCGTGACTAAGTAATTATGTAGTTAGGAAGGACTTCCTTTTTGTTGATAACCTACTTCCCTTCGTAATTTGCTCAGAAAATGAAGAAAACTATAGACGTTTGATAATGAGAAAAAATCTTAATGTTTGTTGTGTGAAAAATTATGTCTTTAAAACACGAACCTAAAAGGATTGGCAAATCATGATAGTTCTTTTTTAATCTATCTTTTCATTTTTGTGTCTACAAAACAGAAGCAAGATTTTAATATTAATGTTGTTGCGGTGTCATTGATGTTTCCCAGTAGGGAAACATCGCAAATACATTCATTTATATTCAAACACTAAGGTTAAAAATATTTGAAATGTAAAACCTTGAAACTATTTTATCTCAGTAAATGAAAAACATGACATTCCTCGTTTTTCCTCCAGTGACCTTCACTTCAAGAAATTGGAAATATTACAATATTATACTACTACTGCCGAAGTTAATTTAACGATTTCTTAAAGTTAATTCTATTTACAAAATTGATAAATTGGCTTTTTTATTCGTTAACCATATTTTCCTTTGTTGATTTCTCCCAGCTAATTTATTGGATTTTTTAAGATCCTTCTTCTCTTGCTTCTGCATTATAAATTTAAAGATTAAGTGGTTCACGTTCTGATCATTTTTGCTGTATTTAAATATAGTATTATTAATGATTCGAAATCGATGAATCTATTCTCTTAATTTTCCACGCCTAGATATAAATGAGCTCAAGGAAACGTGCGGTCATGGTACTTCTCATCCATACGTCACATATAGGTTTTACTTGTCTTTGACTAAATAAATCAAATCAAATAAACGATAATAGTTTAGTTTTAGCGTTAATTAATTTTTAGGGGATCGCTTACAAATAAAAGAACGATTTTCAGATTGGAATTTTGTAGTCTGTCATTGTCTCTTCCGATTTTCGTAACTTATTTCTTGAAGCAGACTGTCGAGTTTTTCACTTTTTGGTATCTTAAAAAAATTCTAGCTTGCAGTGTCACACTGTCTCCGTCAGTTGCTTCATTACAATGGTGCACCGTGTACGTATTTATCCACTTAAAACACAGAGGTGTCATGATGAATACCAACGTTATTTTCAGTGTTCGCTTGTTTAATTTTGGTGGAACGCTAAGTGAATATCAAAAGCGACAGTTGTGGAGATAACGGACATCATTACTTGCCATTAACATGGTTTTAATTGGCCAAGTTTGATTTCTTTCGCAATAGGATGATTAACCAGTTTTGAATATGGGTCATATTCAGTGACGCTCAATGAAATAATGAACACAAATTAAATGGTGTTCCAACTGAGAGATTCATTATTTAACTAGATTCCTCCCGTTAAGCACAAAGGCTCGCATATATCGTTGTAGCAATTTGCTCTCGGAATCACATCGACCAAGGTCCGTCAACCAATGCATATTCATTATCTTCTGACACGGAAATTACTAGTCCTTTCTCATTAGTCACCTTAGGACACTTTACTTTTGTACCTTTTACGTTGTAATTAAAGAGGATTCGTCACTGAAGTGCTTCAGCAGTCATGGAGATAAATGCCGCTCCCCGTGATTGAAAGTCGTTCGCTTCGATACCGGTGAAGCCTGAGGTAGCTGAAATTCATCATGAACTGTGTTTGTACAAATAAGCCGGTCGGAGGTATATTATCGTTACATGATAATTATTTTCTTATTTTCTACTCTCTAAACTGGCATTACGTGTTTTAATACAAAGTGAAACATGAGCCTCCAACGTAAAACTAAAATAATTGCTGGAAATACAAAATTCAAAAATGAAGCTAGAAAATATTGTTTATGGTATTAAATGTGTAGGCTGCCTCTTGTCATATGATGGACAAACTGAAAGGAAATCAAAATTACTTATTAATGAACCAGCAAAAAATATCTTATCATTCACACAAAATTCATTGACAGAAGACACTTTTATATAACTACAACATTCACAATAATAATTTTACAAACGAAAATTAGTCCGTCAAAATAGAAATAATCACTCAAAGTAAGAAACAGTAAACATAAAATTTGATCGAATTGTGAATATCTTGGTTGAAAACAGCGAGCAAATATTTATAATAATATTTTTCACAAACTCAAAGTGTTTCCTTCAGACTCCCCTCCTTTTCACCCCCTCCCGCCACCCCTTTGTCTCACCCTCCCTTTCTCCGGACCTTTCCGAACCTGCTCCCTAATATCTATGTCCGTCACACGCCACCAGACCGGGAGGACATTTCTCCAGAGCCAGGAGTCTTCTTGTATAACTCCTCAGTGGTTATTGTATTACTAATAGAGTGTACTTCTAGCTTGGTGTAATGTCATGTAATCAACTAATTTTGACGTCCACAGGAAAATGGTGAGCTTTTTTTTAATTGTTTATTTAAGGTCGCATCAACATCTAGGTCATTAGCGACCACCATTGGTGTTAACGGTATGGTAACTATGAAGAAGAAACGATATAGTGATGATAAGGGGTGAAAGGACGAACACAAATACAACCATGCCCGAGGCGGGACTCGAACCCGCGACCCTTCGGTCCGAGATTTCTACGACACTACTGCCTTTACACTACCCAACAAACAATTTTCAGTTTGTTGTACCATTTCTTTAACGAACTTGAAAATAAATGAAATTAATCATGCATCTCCTGTTGTCTCATGAAATTCTGCCTTTACGATTTGTGCTTTTGCCTTGTTTTAATTATTTTGTCCAACTTTTTACGTATAACTATTTCTACATACCCAATACTATCTACATTACATTTTACCACTTTTTCTGTATAGTTTCGTTACTCAATAACTGGCACTTCTAACTACACTATCTTCGGTGTTGGAAAAAATTGGTTTTAAAAAGTCAAGTTTTTTCATATTTAAACTTTCGTCGTTTAAAAAAACCGTTTTCTCGAGCATCAAGTGACGGATAGTGTGTTCCTTTCAGCTAGACCCCTCTTAGCATTGAAAAGGGTAATAGGCATGAGAGAGTATGTTCAGTGTGAATTACACTATTAAGGTAATTGCGTCAAGCGTCCAGAATGTTTCAGAGTTTTTGAAACGGTAGGGAGTTTTTGTAAAAAATGAAGGAACAGATCTTCAGAGAGATTCCATCTCCTTGGTACTGTTGTTTGTGTGAGTCCCAATTTTTTTTTGTTGCTCATAGTACTAAAACATGGATGCAAACATTTTTACGTCTCGTCTCCTTTGGATATTGCCAACAACTCATTCGCCGGAGTCATCTTGTACGCTGATGCCTAAATGAATACGACTCGTAACTTTAACGGAATACGTGACTTGAAACAAAATGTTTCTGCAAACGTCCTTCATTTCCTCGTGAAACATCTTACGACGAAAATATTTTTTACTGGAGAGTGTGACATGCGAAATAGAGCGGACGGAACATTTACCACGTTATGCGGAATAAATGTTTACGACTTAGTATGCATTTCGCACGTAAACATACACTTTATTTTTCTCTTTTTGTGGACTCTTTATTACAAGATGGTCAGCGAGGCCATGAACAGAGTCGTATCTGCTCGTTCGGATTATTACAGTAAAGTTTGTGGTGCTAGTGGTGCAATGTTTGAGGAACTTCCGTGCATGCATGTAGTACGATAAGCACTAATACCTAGAAAAGAAATTTTAAATTTGAGCTAAGAACCTCGGTAACTAGTAAACCGACATGATTGTCCGTGCATAAACCACCCGGATGAGAAGGAAGGGAAGTCGTGTATGGTCAGAATGTAATAAATAAGAATTCGCCTTGGCATTGAAAACAAAAGCTCCATGCAATAATTTTATCCCAGGTGAATTATTTGTCTTCAGCACAATTAGATCAACGCACTGTTCTTCACTTCTTTGCTTTGACATGGGAGGTTTAGTGGCATATCTTGTAAAATTTTATTCGGAGGACTGACTTACTACACTGATAGGGTAAGTGCTCCATATCGCTCGTGAGCTGCATTAGCTGAACAAGTCAATATGGATTTTGAATTAGTGCACTATCCATAATTGCAGATTGGGCTACCTTCCAGCAGCATATCTTACCATACAGTATTCCACTAACAAATAGTAGAAGTGTGAATGCAAGAATTATGCATTTCAATAAAAGGTGAAAAATTCAAACTCGTCTACCTTAACACCTGATGTTTTGAGTTGTGTCACTATTGCAGCCGAGGAACGATGTATTAAATGCTCCATCGTCAAGGACACACACACATACAAACACACACGCACACACACACACACATAAAGAGTATTAGCAATTTGATTGAGGTCATGTACTCGCTCAGAAAATATTTCAAATCATTTCTCAGTTCAATTTCATATTAATTATAGTCGACATTGTATGAAATTGTATTTACTAATAAAAATTTAATTGAGGTCAATGATTTAATTTATTCTCAATCAAAATGTAATTGATTGTCAATGAATATTATATTAAGATGGAAGAGAAAGTTTTTTGTGATACGTGACAAACAGAACAACATACGATTTCCCAAAGCTTAATTAAGAGTCCCTCCCGACAATGACACCTTTTTCTGTAAAAAAATCCTTAAAAAGTAATAGTCAAACATATATAAACGTATAATACAATTCTTGTATTATACCTTTATATGTTTGACTAGAATTCTAGAATTCCACTGTCTGACACTCTAGAATTCCACTGTACCTGGTGCTTCATATCGAAAGTGAGGGGAATGTGTAAAAGAATAGATGGATATACATTTTTGGCCCAGAGTCACACTTTCTTGCACTTAATTACACACATATAGAACACAATTCTCATTTTTGTCAGAAAAACTGCATTTTTCAAAAATTTCATTACATGGATTCATAATATACGAATCGGTTGATTTACATGTCAAAAGATCACTTGTTTTTTTGGACTATGAAAGATGTCTAAACTGCGTAGGCTGAAATATGAGTGAGGGACCGGGGCTAACAGTATACTTTACAATATAGTAGTATACTTTTAGTATATTTCTTGTACTCTCTAATTGAGGTAAACTCACAATTGATGTACTTTCTGACTAATTGATACCATTAAAGTAACTATTTAGTTACTTTGAATGTTTCAACATACCTTTAGTACTTAAATAATTGTAATTATTTAAGCACGCCTACTGAGCGAGGAGGAGGAGCTCCGGCATCTGAAGGCAATTTCGTGCAGGTGCTGTCGACAACGAAGAAGGCTATTTAAAACACGCAAGGGAGACGTGAATTCGCTGTCACGTAAAATACGTGGGAGTTTTTTTTTTTTAGTGTGTTCGAGAACGGTTTGAAATTATCAAATAAATTGAAAAATGTCGTTTCCAGGGACATTTGTGAATGGCGGTTTGCCCTTTCCAAATTCATTCTTCTGTTTTTCTGAATATTGTTTTGCATTGACAGTAATTGGGTTTAAATAAAATGTTATGCATTTACGTGCTTTTTACAGCGCAATGACACTAGGAAACTCAATAGTAGAATAATGATTTAATTTTACGGTAGTACACAAAAATATTGCTAATTTTCATCAATACATTAACGGATTTCTATCAATCGACGAAGAAATAAATGACGGAGGGGTATATTCCTCCGTCATTTATTCTTTTATCTTCGTTTCCTGTTCTGTACTCGTTGTCTAACCATTTTTCTATGCTATGAGTGAATAATCGAAATTCAAAAGATAACAGTAAATAATATGATCTTTATTAACATAAATAGTTTTAATCATTCAAACTCTGGCACGAATTGCTAATGTAATGTGATTTACCCGGATATTATTTAATAGTCGCATGTTGAAACTTCCATTAATTATCGTTCACATGACGCACAACCTAACACAATATCACAATATCGATTTAAATTGTCTGCCTTGTTGTTCGTACCGAAAGAATTGCAATACGCAATACAGGAATATATTGATATTAATTTTAAATACCCTGTACGTGTTATTTGGTAGTTGGTAACCAGACAAACACGTGTCATATTTGAAAGGTCAGATTGTGTAAATTACTGACAGTTTTTAATTTTTTTTTCTTTCCAGCAGTCAATGGGAGTCGAATGCCTATTAACAGAATAAATGTATAACTAATACCTATCATATATTATCATGTATATCCTCTCAATCGCTCGATTCTTTCGTGCGTCAGTCCCTTCAAATATGGATCGCTTTATTATGAATTTTAGAGAAGCAACACTGTGTACTATATCAAATTACCAGAGGTGCGGGGTTCTCTGGCTACGAAGATCTTGACGTAGAGGTCGCCCTGCAGCTACGAAGGTGGATTAATTAAGCACCATACAGTGAGGAGCGCGCGCTGGTGATGGTGGGACGGGGCGGGGCGGGGCGGGGCGGGGCGGGGCGGGGTGGGGCAGGAGCGGGGACGTTGGCGGGGCGAGAGGAGGCCGAGAGCTGTTGTACGTTGCGGGAAGCCCGTTCTCGCTCTCCGCCAGCCTGCGCCGCCTCCCTCCCCCGCCCCCTCCTCACCCCGCCGCTTCCCGTCTCCCGGCGCCCTCCCGCCCGTCGCCAGTTCTTTCTTTCGGGCTCCCTTGCCACTAAAGGGGCACTACGACGTTATGCTGGATTCTAGATGTATTTTATTTCCTGTGGGTTCAGGGACTGGTTTACGATCTTAGAGTCCCACTCGACTGAAACAAAAGAAACTGACCGAAATATTCACGCTCTGTTTTAGATATCTCGTTTTTTACGGACTAGAGATTAAAATAAAACAAGTCGGCGTTGACGTCGCATAAAAAGAAAATTAATGTGTATAGTTTCGTGGGCACTTTACTTTATTCTTTAACAATTTGATCGATTAATGAAGAACAACCGAATGTCTTAACTACTTTAATTTTCACATTATTACTATATTAAATGTAGTATACAGTTTTTTATGAACATTATTGACGTCAATATACTGATTAAAATTATCTTATATTATAAAATCATTTTCAATGTAGATCTAGCATAAATATTGTATAAAAAGATAGATTAGATTGGAAGTTCATTACATAGTTTAATAAATGCATATTGAATACGAATTCTTCAAATGTCCATTTCCTCCTTTAATAATAAAAATAATAATTTTAATTTTTTACTGATATTGCTTTCGTATGGAGCTCGACATACACATCATGACTTATCAGGATCCAGAGGATTGCGGTTACGAGGGAAATATGAAAACTGTTGAATGATGCTACGTGTTCACTTATGGAGGGATTTATGAAAGGAAACTAAGAGGGAAAAATGAAAAGACAAAATGAGTCAACTTAAGATCTACCTAGTTAGTAAATAGATCTGAATCGTTAAAATGAGGTAAAAAATAAAATATTGTATGTATCACGAGTGTTAACTAGTTCTAATAATCTCGGCGACAAAAAGCCCGAGGTCGTTCGGCCCGATGGCTTTTTGTCGTTGCTCGATCATTAGAATCCTTATAACGCCCCAGGTGCATAAATGACAATTTGTAAGTCTTGCTACATTCCTCCATATTTTATGTAATTTTTCAGATTGAAAATGTATACAAGATAATTCTTTTCTACTTTGTCGAATAATCACGAGAATTGAGTGCATTCGTGAGTAACAAATCGTATTAAACGGTCACCAATTGTATTAAAATATTTCGGAAAATTGGTTTCATTCAGAAACATAACTCCTTTTCCGACGCTCTCTGTAGAGTTAGGTGCTTTAATCCGTAAGGATCTGATAGTTTGATAACGGAATATAAAAAGTTATTTTCGACCGAAAGGACAATTTGAACAAAAAGGAGCAAAAATATCGTGTACAAACAAATAAAAATCAATGCAATAATTTCGAAATCACGAGCATGAAAGGAAAATATGGATAGTAGCTGTAGCAATAGCTAAAGATAGTAGAAATATTTTATTTTGTAAGGGTCAAAAACGATATTGAATTTTATTGATATTTTGATTACTCTAATTGCAAACAAAAATAAGATATTTAATATTTACTATTTGTGTTCTCAATTATATTATCAAATATTAAAAGAGAAATGGTTTAATTGACTTTATATGCATGCTGATTATATTTTGTGTATCCTATTTTATGTTCTGCTTGTTTGAAGAGTCTTTAACAGACTTTTGTAAGTGAAAGATAATATTACATCATTATTAAATTTTAATTTACGAGCTGAAGCCTTTTATGAGCATACATAATTGTATCACGATTACTCTTTACAATCCTTTTTTTAAACCGCCGGAGATTGGACGTGGCACAGACTTCTCGTATTATTTGTAACGGTTATGTAAAATGATTATGTTGCGAATTATTTACTCATCATGTTTCAGTTATCCTATGCAAATTTATCCATGCTTTCTGTTTCTGCATTTCCGTAAAAACAAGCACAGAAACTTTCGAAATATACCTAGAGCAAACAGCTGGATTTAATGATTTCCAATTTGACACGGAGCTTTTTGTAAGATATTCTTTTAACGAGAAAAATCATGGGAGTAGGTCTGCTATCTATGCACGAGTCCGGGAACGTTTAAGATCATCTTGTAAAAATATGAATATTTTGACTCACAATTTGGAATTCAATAATCAACATTACTCGTAATGATACGAAAGGGAGAGATGTCTAATATCTTCATCTACTGATATGAAAAGAATATTTCAGTATTTCCTATAATTATTACAAATAATTCTACGTAACGACGCGGTGGGAAATGAGGATCCAAAGCCCCAGAAACAGCTTTAATTTTCTTCAGAATATAGAACGAAGACTATATTGTATTAATGATACAAATATTGGTGAAATTACGTTGTTGTCTCCGCGTGCCGCAATTTAAACTTAACAACATATCTTAAAAAGTTTGATTATCTACTTCAATATTATTTAGTTATTTTTAAATTTCTTTATGTTCGACATATTGACTTTCACAGATGATTACAAATGTAAATATTCTTTTTTAACAGTATAAGGGCAAGCATCCTTCGAGTTTGTACTGAAAGGCTATGGTTGACTTCGAAACCGCTCCATGAGACCAGTAATGAAGAGACAAATATTCGTGAGAGCACGTTAATATGAACATTCAAAGGCATTACATTTAAATCTTTCACTATTTACTCATTTGTAATGAATCACGGAGTTTATAGAATTCTATCCAAGAATTGGTTTTAAATCACTTATTGGGTGTTTGTTAATTGCGGCTGCGTTAAACCAGATTGGATATGCATATGTCTAATTATTGGCATATAGTCGATTTTAATATAAAAAATCTACTGCCAGGTCTCAGAGATGATATAAAATTGATTAGGGGATAATGTTTCGATATTTTCATGTTAACTTTGTGTCTAAAAAATGTCCAAGATTTTTCCCAGGCACGTGCTTCAGAGTCCAAGGTATAATGTTGGCACTGGTTTTTTAATCGGTGAGGCGGGGAGAGGATGTGGGTCGTCGAAGAATGACAATTTTCTCCTGTGACTTTTCTGCATTAATATTTATTCTTCCATTTTTAAATAATTGACTGTATTTTAAAATGGCTTGTAACGTTTCATAGGCCAACTGCAAATCAGTATCCGAAGTGAACGAGACTGTGTCATCTACCAGTTGTGGGATGTCATAATATACAGGTGTCTGATACGTCACCTTATTTTTGGATAGCTGTAATTTCTTTATGTATGAGCCCATTTTTTTACAACTAATTTTGTTAAAAACAGTGATTCTTCAGGGTCAGTTTAACATCTTTTTAAATCTCCACATGACCTTGACACACACACACACACACACTTACACTAACATGCACTACACTACCACATATTCCGAGAGACCGATCGGGAGCTTAGAGCTTGTCCCGACTGGGGCGGTGCCCCGCTGGTGGGAGAGTCCTGGTTAGGGGGAAACCCCACGAGCCGACGGTAGGTCGGCGCCGGATCTCGCCATCCAGCGGGGGAAGATCACCACCATCTCCCGAGAAAAAAATACATGCACTACACTAACGGGACTAATGACCGAAGCAGTTGACGCGCCCGGAAACACGAAAAAATCAATCGATCAAAAAATCCGTCCTGCATGACGTGACGTTGTGGTTTGTTTCTCTGTGAAATTACAGGCCATACACGATCTTGCAGCATTTCCAGGTATCTTTCGCTATTCATTGATTCCCGCAGAAAGGAAAGCCCAACAATGTCGGTTGACGTGATACCACAGCATACTGTCAACTTTGGACGTCCCTCTGATTTTTCAACACATTGTTGTGGGTTTACGACTGCTCAAAATGGCAGTTACGCCTATTTATAAAGCCTCCAATATGAAAAACTGCATCATCAGTTGAGAAATAAAGCCCTGGTCCAGAATGTTCTCATAAAGTTCAGGCCCATCATCATTCCAACCAAAAACATCTTTCCACACTCCATTCTTGTCACAGTAATCAGGAAACAATTGCTGCACATAATGTGGCTTCCATGGCTTAAAACTGAGATCTTTCTAATGGATGGTTGAAATTGCATAAAGTGAAAGACCACTTTCACGTGATCCTTATCGCACAGATTTCTTGGGGTTCCTCGAACATGTCACGAACTATGCTAACATTCTCTTCTGTCCTCGAAGTTGATGTCTTCCTGATCTCCTTGCATCGGTGACACACCCTGTTGTTAGCAATTTAGAATGACAATTTTAAAATTTTTTTGCATCCAGTGTTGTTTGGATTCCTCGATCATCCCTCCACCACATTTGTACTCGAACCACAGATCCCCAGACGTCATAACGAGCTGCTATTCTGGCCAGCTCTTCGACACTTAACACAGGCAGCATTTTTCAACTGAAATGAAAGAATAAAAATGTTAAACGAAACCTCAATGAATAATCTTTATAACAGATTTGGTTGTTTAATGACTGGCTTATAAATAGAGAAATTTTAACTATCCAAAAATAGGGAGTGACACTTGTATGTTGAAGGGAGTCGACAAGAGAATATAACTTTGAGCGACTCCTGCTAAAATAGGGTGGGGATCTGATCGAGAAAAATTAATTGGTATTTTTCTTTCCGTTATCCTGTTTCAAGTGAAGATATCCTGTTACACAACTCTGTCTTTGTTTGGCCAGTTGAAGGGTCCTTGAAGCTACGTTCTGAGGGTTCCCTCATTGTGGCCTGTCACAACGAGGTACTTTCTCTCCCTTGCCTCTCCCCGGGTGACATTAATTAGCGCCCTACGCATAAAGGGGGCGCTGGTTGCATCCATCGTCTCATTAACACGCCGTCAGTCGAAGATGGGACGAGGTCCGAAACAATATTCGTCCACGACCTAACCCGACAAGCACCGAAATTGGACGATGGGCTATTCGGTGGAATTAAAGACTCTTCATTATAAAAGATGCTTTCAAATAATTAAAATAAAAAAATACATAAATTAATATGGATACAATTTCGAGAAAGTAAGACGGTCAGCAATATGATAGAAATAAATAATTTAAAATCAAAAATGAGAAATGTACAGGTAAAGTATGATATTGCATATTTCATCATTATCTCGTGAAGTTTAATGATTCTGACAATTTGTATGCTTAAAAATATATCTAAGTATTGACACTTAATATTTTATACCCGAAATTGAATCTGCACCTTATCTATCTTAAAGTATAAGATTATTACACGATAGATGCATTTCATTTACAGAAGAATGTGCCATTAATCAATTTAATTCGTGACAATTGGTATAAACGGTATTCCGATCCAGTAAGTCTCCAAACACAGAAGAACGAACTTTACTTCTAAAAGAATAAAGGACCCTAAAACTTTTATTCCAAAATCTCTAACGACCATAGTAGAAGCTCTGATTTATCATGGTCTCTTAACGGAAAAAAACTCTTTAAACACATTTGATTTCTGCATTCATAGTTGGTTTTAGTATCCAAACATATGGTTTGCAGAGTAGATAAATGTTTAATTTCACGTAATGCTTCTTATTTTAAGAGTTTCAACTTTCTTGCTTTGCATATTACCTAATGTGGCTTGTGCAAGCGCTTTGAAGCCAGCACACGCGTTTTTTTAAGTTTTCTTGAATCTATTCACCCTTGAACATTAAATGTACTGGTTCTTCTTCCAAAACAAGAAAGCAATCTACATTACTAATTTACAATGGGTGCAGAAATTAAAACGGAACTACGCAGCACCCGACCATATGCGAAGTATCTATGGTTCGTTGAAAACGCAGGAATTCGGGGGGAAACCAAAAACAACGAAATAGTTTCGATTTTGAATGAAAAACACAAATATTTGTTTTTGTTATTTCGCTATTCACATACTGCATATACATATTGAATTTTCATACTCAGTCCGTCACTGCTTACGATAAAGCTGGCGTTATGCGACATCAAGGCTCCCAGGAAGTCCAAGAAATCCCTTTATACTTGAGTTTTTGCCATAGCCTTCCTCTCTTAATGGAGTCAAAAACCCTTTCGAAGTCGTCAGAGGACCGTTTGAAAATATTGCCTCAATGAAGACTACGATTTGTCTCGGGGAAGACTGTATGGTACTGAACGAGACAGAAACACGCTTCAATAAGTTTCGTATCCCAAAATGTTGATAAGTTGTAATGTTCTAATTATATATGTGTATGTATATATATATATATATATATATATATATATATATATATATATATATATATATATATATATATATATATATATGTGACGTCACGGGATTATACCAACCCGTAACGCCACCATAAGCCACGAGAAAAGCCCAGAACACAGAGAAATAGGGTACGCGGCGGAGCGATGGTCCGAGAAAGCGACATCTACCCGCAGGTTCTCGACTCCGATGTTACGGATCATGTTTTTCTTGAGAGGGCGCGAAGGAGGAGAAAATTCACCCCTCCAGAAATTTCCCCAGGCGGAGTCACATAAATACCGCGACGCGCTTCGGGAGAGTTCTCTTTCAATTTCGACAGCGGCGACGACTCTTACAATTTCGACAGCGGCGACGATTCAACCTAATTCTTCGGCGATAGTAATTGGTTAGTGCAGGAGTATATTTTTACTTGCTTAGTTAAAGCTGATTTGAGAAACGCGGTAATAAGAGTGATAGAATTCAGAAGTGAAGTGCATGAACAGTGTTAGCACTAACATTACGCGAGAAAGCAAGCGATGTGATTGCTTAAATCTGAAAAGTTTCATAATTGAAATAAATTCGCGCAGAAGGACTCTGAACGAAATCCAGCATTTAATTTTGTAAGCCACGAACACGCACGCTCAAAGTGTGGTATGTCGGCCGAGTGCTAGAAGCATTCAATTCAATAACGCTAGTTATTCGAAGCTGGAAGCGCGAACGACGGGTACGCGGCACGCAGAAGGACGACTCCAGTGAAGACTCAAGCGTAGGCGAGAAGGACTTGGACCAATTACGTGGATGGTGGAATCCGGAGAGATCGAGAGAAAGGTCTGGAATTTGGACGAGTGGCAGAATCCTGAGATCGAAAGAAGTGGTGTAACCGTGGAACATCAAACCAGTCAAGCGACGCAGCGAGGACGGCTAGCGACCGAAAACCCCAAGGTTAACTGATGGCGAGCGGGAAGGCGATGTCGAGGTAAAGAACTGGCAACTTTTATGCGGAAATTTGTTGGGAAATCGTGTAGCTTTAAATACCATGCGAAGCGTCCTAAAATAGGTGAAAGTTCCAAATAATTACTGGGAGAAATATTCCGAACGTATGAGCGGCAGTTTAGATTTCATTCGCTGTACGCACCAGTAAATTCGTTTGAATGCCATACCTTGTACAACTTTTCTAGAGTGAATATATTTCATGTAGTGTAAAAGTGATCTTGTTTGAAAGTCACGCTTTCATTGTATTATGTCAGGGATAATTAGTTGCTATAATTTGTAAAGGGTACGATTTAAGTAACGTGTGTGTCACGTTTATTTTTGTGTTTGAGTTCACCTGTGAACAGTCTATGATAGAATAATTGTAGAGAATCACTTAAAAGGCCGTGCACGGAGAAAACTTAAGAATAACAAAAGTTAAATGAGGTATACGAAATAATTCAGAAAGAGGTAGAAGCACAAGAATTGTAAATAGTACTTATTGAAGTATTAAGGTAGTCGAGGTGACGCCTATACATTTTTTTGTGATTGTGTTATTTTCTTTTTGTTGTTTCTGTTTTCTTTGCAGTGACCATCTACGCAAAGTGCATACTATATTGTATATTTGTGCCACTGTGTAATTTGTTTGCTCACTGAATATATGCTCATTTTACCAGAATTTTACCTAATTCATTGTGTCAAGGGTTCAGACCTTTCTCATACCCGAAAGATCCTGCTTCCTGAGAATTCAAAGCTCGCTTCACGAGCATTCATTGTTTCACGCTTTATCGCCAGGCATCCCAGATATGCTCAATAATATACACGAGCGGGCCTTCGGCTCCGAAACCCCGTATGATATCTTGTTGAATAGTTCGCACGCTGACACTTGTTGATGGCCCAGCATTGAAATCTGCAGCATTTTCCGTAAGGGTTGCACTTCTGTCACGTGTAATGAATCTCCTCAGTCGTCGTTGGTCCCGTTCTTGCGCAATATTTTTGGGGGCGCAGTGATGCTGGAGGTTTGATGTTTTACCGGACTACCTATATTCACGTACTTCCTACGTATACATACCCTCGAAAAATTTGCTTTGTGTCAAATGTTTTAGTCACAAGCATGGTCTTCTATCGTTTAGTAGTGTAAGGGCGGTAGAAAAATACATGAAGACCAACGTGCTATGGGAATGAAGCATATATCATTTTCATGACAAATTTAATAAAAAATGTTCGTGATTTCAGCCGAGATCTTGTGGTAATTCATAATCCAGATGTATGATTAGAGGTAATCAGACCACAAGGAATATCGTTCAAATATTGTATTTAACATATATTACACCAAACTAGTTTCGGTCTTCCCATCTTCAGTGGTACAACACAAGCAATATAATTTTTCGGGTAACATGGTCAAAATATGTACATGTCTAAATAATTGAAAATTGGGAGTTTCATACACATTCCATGTGAGCATACTTTCTGACTACAGGAGAAAATATATATTTGTATTAAAATTCAGTTCCTAGTTATAATTGATTATTGTTTCGGAATTACGAAGAAAATACAGTAGGCACTCTACTAATGTGATCAATTGGCGCGATTGTCCATAAGAAACCATGGACGTTCGCGCCAATTACGTAGTACGTACGTTTTACGTAGAACTTCAGAAACACAATGCGCCCTCTTCAAGGCGTTCACAAAGCAACTGTCAAGGAAGCCTTGTGGAAGAGTCAGTGGAAGACTTGAAATGCCATGTTACTTAAACAGGGGACGACCACTCACACAAAATAAAATGTAGGAATCAAATAACAGACAGGAAAATTCAGTTTAGTAAAATTCACGTCTGTTGATTGCAACCATTTGCAGAGGTGCTAGCACACTCTTTCCAGGATCACGCTAGTGATGCGTTTGTGGATCCTCACGAGCGTAAGTATAGAGTGCAGTCACGTGCAATAAAGTGCAATGACATTTTTCAACATAATGTAAGGCCAACTAACTGACAGGCATGTGAAATGAAGCGAAGTGAGGGAAAGGGAACAGAGAAGGGGCGAATGATGCATATTTTACCCACTTTTATAATATTTGTACCATTAAGTGTGTATCTATTGAATAGTTAATTATAAAGATTGTGTGTATTTTGGTACAGGCTAATATACAAGTATATAGTTGGCGCAGTTAACAGTGAACCAGTTGAATGCGAATGCCGTATGATGCACCAACTCCCAGCACTTACCTTTCAATATCTTCGAAGGACCAGTGTGTTTTTGAGACCGAATGCACAAGCCCGAACATTTTCTGCAATTAATCGTATTTGCAAGGGAGTTACTATTACTTGAGTGATTCAGTAGACGTGATGGAATTAAGACATATCATTAATTCTAAATACACATTACATAAAAATGGATTAACAGAATGTCTTCTCTTATGAGAATAACTAAATGACGTGTATGAGCACCGTAGGTGTTTCAATGGGATTAATAGAATTGAAACAAAAAACTGTTGATTTCAGAATTAATAAAAGAAACACACAGCACTGACTATAAACACTACGGTTCTTAAGCTGAAATAAAACAATGTGGAACATACGGTACACTTAATCTTGATGATTGTAGCGTGCAGATAACGCCGGTTGCTCCTCAGTTGCTGCTCGTAGACCAGATGAGCTGGGCCAAGATCATGACCCGCGTAGTTGCGCCCGCACTGGAAGGCGCGGAGCGTGGCGAAAGTCTGCGCGTGGGCCGAGATTGGAGCAAGGTTGCGCAATGACTTCTTGCGCAGAGTGTGAGTGACGACGCACTAGTAAAATTAGCACATCCATGATCAATGTTGGCATTCTACTCAAATGCAGTAGTACACACATGTGATTGTTGCAGTTCGAAAGTTATGCGATAAATTATTAAAATGTTAACATAAGCACACGTTTAGTGCCGGTGTGGCATACGTTTCGTAACTAGGTTTCACATGCGATTCACTGATAAGTAGCAAAGAGTACAGTCACCATTTACGTGCATTGGGCGAGCACTGCACGGCACTAGTTATGTGCATAATTCACTAGTTATTACTAATAACATAATGGCTGTGCGTATACGATGCATCACGATAGAACTGAATATGTAGTTGATTCACATACTACAAACCGTTTTAAGAAAGGTGGCGAGAATTACGCTAATATGGGGAGCAACACTATATGTCGTCCGAATGTCACGAGCGCGACTAGCAGACTGAATTCGGGTGAGACGCGTCGATGTTGATGAGGGCGTTCGCGGTTGAATTGAGTTTCAACCAATCAGTGACAATCTAACTTAATGTAATTGAAATGAAACTACAATATCCTGAACTCATAATTAAAACAAATTACATGGCTGTACAGGAATTTAAAAGTTGCGTGTAGTGGAATTTGAAATTAGTAAAATGGTGCTGTATTTTCGGAAGCGTCTCTCGTGAGAAAACGGGCGTTGGGCAGTGAGGAATTCAGAGAATAGTGAAGACGGTTACTCGGTGCGTAGGTCGTGACTGGCGGATGTGCAACAAATAGTAGGCAACCGGGAGTTGTGAAATGTACAGTCGCATCGACGATGTAACATATAAAAGGAACAATTGCACTAGAAATACAGTTAAATAAATCGTACCAGGCTTGGCGCTATTCTTACCAAGAGGTGCGTATAATTACAAAAATCTTATTATAATAATAATAATAATAATAATAATAATAATAATAATAATAATAATAATAATAATAATAGATAGGAAGCTTATAGCTTGTTCCATCACTAGAAATATGAGTTACCTTCATACTTCTCTTCTAATATGTACTAATGGTTGGCGGTAACAAACTGCTGCTGGAAAAGCCCACACAAAATGGCTTTCCAAAACGTTACGTGCACAAGAATAAATAAAATATTCTTGTGTAACACTGCAATAGTTTAAAATAGTTTAACAAAAACAGTTTACAAGAATATTGAAATAACATAGTATACACACAGCATAATATTTCTTTACAATCCAAGAAGATCAAAAAAGTTGATGTTCCATTTTGCAACACGTGAATAGAAAATATTTAATGGCGGCCGACGTTTTACTTCAAGCCTTGCTGTCGCACGCAGTGACTTACTGAGAATGAGAATTGAGTTGACATGCCTGGTATGAGAATAGGCGGAATAACCATTACAATAATTGCATGTTTTAGTCGAAATCGAAATTGTGTCTGTGTTTTTGGATTTTCCCGACTTCCTGACATCTGACAAAACCATAGACTTCTCTCACATGGTTGTAGACTGCATTGTTTCTTTCAAATTCTGCACGTCGGAAATGAGTAATATAAGTGAAATTTAATATATATATATATATATATATATATATATATATATATATATATATATATATATATATATTCCCTTTTTATGTGTATTCTTTTATGTCATTTTTAATTTTTACATTTTTATAGTGTTATAAACTGCCATCGAGATTATTTGCAAAAATATATCAATATTGTAATTCTAGTCATTATATATGATGAAATGAACGCGTGTTTATAAACTATCACAACTCTTTTCTGTTTAGCGAACCTTTCTATCAATTTCCTGGAGGCATCTTCATCAAGACAATAATGTTTGTGTTCTGGATTCGACGCCTCTCAACTCGGAGCACTTGACAAAAGCAAACATTTCTCCTAAAAGAGCAGTTGATGAATGAGGTCGCCAGGTTGTCGTTTGCAATGCTCTCCAGTGCTTGAAAGGTTCAAGAGTGGAAGGAGCTCAAATTTTACGACATTGTGGTAAGTCATGATATTCTGATGGTTTATTGTAAAGCTTGCAAAGCATTATATATATTGCTCTCCACGAATGCGACTCATCATATCTTGTTACGATGTTGCTCTTGTTCGATAATGGAAAAATGCTACACCACCTCATAATATATTGGTTGTTCATTTCAACAGTTTTTTAAAATAATTTGTGGGTTTACATGGTTATAGTATGACAGTGAACTATGAATTAATGTATTTAAAATAGTTCAAAGGCATGAGACCAGTCCTTACGACGATGATGAAAAATAATAGTCATATCATATATATTTTATGAAAATGTGCAGTAAAACCCATCTGTCTTCAAAGTTCACTAACAGTTCCACGATGTTGAATCCCAGAATTTATAGGCAGTCATGACAGGAAAATCGCATAACTTTTAAATATAGAGTGGTTTCGTAAAAATATATACAAGAAATAGTAATAAAAAATCTTGTTCTTGTTTTATTAGATAATAATTGACATCAGTTACAAACTAGCCATATGAAAAAATTCTTAAGAGTAAATGTTACTAATTTCCAAGACATCACAATTAGACCATTAAATGGTGATTTTATATATATATATATATATATATATATATATATATATATATATATATATATGGCAAACTTATATCCAGATTCAAATGAGTAATGTATACAATAGAGTATTATTTGTTCTATTAAACTTTCTTAATAACATTCTGTTTACTTATGTGAATGATTAAGGAAGAACACATTCATTTCTAAATAAAACTAACGCTTTCTCAAAGAGAACATATCGAGAACTGGATATTCTCTTCAAGCAAGCGTTTAGTAACAGCTATTGACAATATGTATAAAATTAAATGCCATTTCGCGCAAAATCTTTTCGCTATTATAATACATGTATCATATTGGAGTGTGTTATAGAAAATAACTGTCAATAATGTATACTTCAAAGATTTTGTAAATATATTTTTTATCCTACGGCTTCAAATAAACTATGGTCCGTGCCATAACTACGTACATTACAAATAATTGTATTAAAAGTGAAAAGTAATTCATTGTAGAACTCGATTTCGATCGGCCAGCATTTGATATGTGCGTTGCAACATTATATAGCCAGTATTTTGCGAGAGTAACCATTCAAGTATTGCTAGGTTTTAAGATTAAATTGCACAGAAAATCAAAGTCCATTTAATTTTACCGTGAAAGATTATTTATCTCTTTTCCTTTAGCTAAATTAATATACATTTCGGGATTCTACACTTATCTGACCTTATCTTATGGAGTGGGAGCACCGAAAATAACTAAATCTCCAAAAATATAATACAAGGTGCAAATGTATCTCTTTTTGACTAATTTTTCTTAAAAATATAATTCAGATTCGACCTGGTTCCCTTCATTTCCCAACAAGTCCTTGTACGTCATCGTGTTCCCACCTGAACACATCCAGCCCCACTTGGCCCCAAGTGTCCACCGAAAACGTGCCTTCCCAAAACTCCCCTCTCAACACAAAACATGTCCCTCTGGGGCACACAATCCGAGTTTAAGAGCGTAGGGCGCATCGTTTTCAAATGAGGCGCGTTTATAATGTGTGTTGCAGTAATGTGTATTGGCATAATGTACAGGATTTTGTTTAATATATATGAGAAGGAGTGGGCGTGGGAATGAGAGTGTGTGAGAGTACGTTTTGTAACTCTTTATTTTCTCCTAGAATAATCACTGTTGCTATCATGAAATTATCATTCGCTATCACGAGGAGAATTCTAGCGGCCCGCTGCTCTGATCGGTAGTTTTCCTGGTTTCTCCGATCAACACCAGGCGAAAGCCGGAGCAGTACTCTAACAAACATGCCACGGACCTCGCGCGATCTTTCCTCCCTCTTCCTTGTCCTATCCTCTCCCCGTACACACACACACACACTTACACTAACATGCACTACACTACCACACATTCCCAGAGACCAGTCGGGAGCTTGGATCTTGTCCCGGCTGGGACGGTGGGAGAGTCCTGGTGGGAGAATGGAACTTGGACTTGTCCCGGCTGGTGGGAGAGTCCTGGTTAGGAGGATACCCCGCTAGCCGACGGTAGGTCGGCGCCGGATCTCGCCATCCAGCGGGGGAAAATCACCGCTATATCGCGAGGAAAAACATGCACTACACTTACAGGACTAATGACCTAAGCTGTTGACGCGCCCGGAATCGCCAACCAACCAACCATCGTGAAATTGTTCATGAAATACTTTTGTCCCTGCAATTATCTATGTGTAATAGTTGATACAAGGGATGAAACATAAGTTAAATTGTAAATAAATAGACAAGGCAATGATTGGATTGCAAGTCCAATAAAGAGAAGCTTACAGGAATCACGTGGATGGCATTTGTTTATTATTCAGACATTTTGTTTTGTAATCTCAAAGTCAGGATACTAAAGAATTTTCCCCCAAAATATTACCCCATATATCAGGCGAGTATACACATTCGTGAAATACACCCAAAAAGCTGCATAAAGGCTGATTGAATTTGAAAGAAATCTGAATGCGTTACATAATGAATGTAATTTAGTGTGCAGTTCATTTATATGCATATTCCATGTGAGGTTTGGGTGAATTGAAAGTCCTAGACATTTTGTTACCTTAATATCAGCCAAGTGTATATTGTTCATTTTCAATGGCGCATGCAATTGCCGGTTTGAAATGAAAATCTTCATGAAACTTTTTTGTGCGTTTACTATTAATTGGTTATTACGAAACTGAAAGTCTTATATCGTACAACTTATTTTGCAAATAATATAGGTGTCCGGCAAAGGGAACTGTTCTTCCGCTTCTTATGGACGAGGGCAAATCTTTTACTCAGAAAGGGGATTGGGCCTAAAATCATAGCCGGCGAAACCCCTCGCTGAATTCTCAAAGAATTGGAAAGATAAGCAAGGAAGAAATATTCAGTCTACGGCAATGACACGAGTTTCATATTAAGGTAATTGGAATACAAACTGTTATGGTCAATGACGTCACAACTTTCGAAAGATATAACATTATTCCAGGGAATATCAAGAATTGTATATAGTGTCAGTTTTTTTACATGTTTTTATGTTTTTGAATAAAAGTTATGTAAACGATGCAACTGAATAGGTGGGTTTTATTTTCTTAATCTAAGTTTTTTCTACATCTCAAGAGAAATATCTCCCGAAATTTTGGACTAAAAATTTCAAAATGTTTACAACGTACATTAATGTCTCTTGTAAAAAATTAGTGCACTTGTAAATAGTTTCCTTGTTTGAATACATCGTAGGGGTACATGTTCCAAAATGTAAGAAAATCGATTTAAGCTATCCAACTAAAAATATTTTAAAATAATCATCAGTAAATACTAGGAAGCTGAAATGGTATTAGATTTAAAGCAGATGTTTCTGTTATCAGCATAAAAATTTGAAATTTTCCAATCCATTATTTCTTTAAAACTTGTACCTACATATTTTGATTGTTTACATGTTTTACATTATAGTATTAACAGGACTCTCAAGATCTATCTGTCTCGCCACGAGTTCCTATTTACTTACTTATAGAGAAATACAACTCGTAATAATTTACATATTTTTATATGACAAACAACTTCTCTAATCGTCACTAATGTCGACGAAGAGTTGTGTGACAGTTACCCATCTCAGTCTCTCTTCTCTGTAAGTTTCCATATTGCCTCACTAGATATCTCTTAATATGATAAAGATATATTATTATAGTATACTTAATGCCGGTATTCTCGCTGGTAGTAGCAATTGAATTTTTCTCTCTCCAAACACAGAGAAAAATCATTTCGTGGGTAAGATTTTAATTTGTTGTAAGATTCAGAGTATTGCTCTTGGGATACCGTACGTAATTACATTACAAGTTCGCTGCAATTTTCCAACCATTTGAAAGGGAACTCTCTGGGACAGCTGACGGCATATTCCAGTTCCTTTCTTTTAATGATTTCCGATGGAGCTGATACAAACTCTGGACCACCAAACCGAACGAGTGCCGAGGTCGGCGGAAGAAACTCCCGACTGCGGGCGGAGGTCCCTCGCCTTCTCCCCCACCCCCGTCGCGTCGCGGGCACAAACACAACGCCGAAAAAATGCGAAGCGAAGTCTCCAAGCAAACGGACGTGGACTTGATCGATGGCCGACCTCACCGCCCGAGTCCTCTCGGTGTTTTATTAGGAAATCTGTCGACATCGATAGCAAGACGAAAGGGGAGCCAGATTAATATGACCAGCCACCGGAGCCCGCACGACGCACCGGCATCGTGACATTGCGCACGCTATAACTTGGACTTTGATTAAATCCGTGCGTTGCGTGGTCGTGACAAACGACGGGGCACGTGTACGAGGGCGGCCTGCGGCCGACCGGGGCGTTGCTTCCCTCGGAGTATTGAATTTCCTTCTGCAACACGGGCTGTTTGTTACAATGTCGATCGACAGAAAGGTATTGCGTCGGTGTATTGAATATTCACATGATTAGCTTGAATGGAATAATTCATTCGTTTCACGAATATTGAGTGAGAAAATTCTAATAATAGTTATATGTAATATATTGATAGACCTACGCCCATCTCAATTTGCTCAGGTGAAATTCGTTTCGCTGATGAACATTTGCATTTTTTTAAAGGATTTTGATTTGAAGGATGGCTCTGTGGTATTAGATATGCTGAATTTAAATTTTCGATGTGTTATTTTTATGAATTTTGAAAGAGATTCCTGTATGAAAAACTCGTGTTTTTTAAAATTTAATTTTGAAGAAATACTTTTAAATTCATTTTGAACTGTAGAAGCATAACTGAATTACTAACACAACTACAGGTTCTTGTAGTTGGACCTAGGTTTTACACCATAATCAAGGAATATATTCTGGAATATGTAAAAGGACCTAGTAAACTTCAGGCAAGTGTCTGTGAGCTGGCAAGGCATGCTCTTCGTAATAAACAGGCCAGGTCTTCAATTAGATTGGAAAAGAACAAATGTATCTTAACACAAGTAGCCATTTCAATTTCAAAAATAATTTAAAAAATAAAAATAACAAAAAATAACCTTTTATGTAAATTTGACAAGAGCTAAACTTCCCCTCCAGGAAGGCCAGTCGAGGCGCTGAATGCCAACAGCCAAAAATCTCGTCTGTTGTATCTTAGATTTTTTATATTAAAAACAGGAAATTTGCAAGTCAATATTCGTTAAACCTTAAGTGATCTACTTAAATTATTATTTGTGTGTTTAGTAAATAAAACGAATTTTAACTGTTTCGCAATCGACTTGAAGATGTACGAACTGTAAATCCTTAAATATCGTTGAAGACTCGCCGTCGTAGAAAGATTAAAACACTAAGAGAGCAAATCCCTTGAATGTGTTGTGTGGATTGTAGCCAAACATCAGACTGCAGCAGCCACTTCGATAAGCAAAAGCTTGAAAAATTGTAACAAGACTGTGTAATATCAACTACCAACAATGAAAGATAAAATATTGGTGGTGATTATGATAATGTTGATGATAAGTAGCTAAATACAAAAATCAGTCACACAATATTGGGTCACACATTTGAGGAGCAAACATTGTAAATGTGACACGTGCACTTCACTCTTTTCCCATAAAAATGAAAAATATAGCACAAATTGTACTATTTTCAACACCGCCTTTAACGCGACGAATAGAGTACTACTTAATGCATTGCAAGACATCTCACGTTTATTTCTTGGAAATAAAATTCTAGGTAAAAACAGAAGAACTCAATTTTTGCCAACTGGACATGTCACCTTTTGAATGTTTGCTCATCGTTTTACTTTCCGAATCATGACGCCAACTTTGAAATGGAAAGTAACTTATTTCATGTGTGTTTAATATGATTTTTTAAGTCTCCTCTATCATATAAAGAATTTTGGCAAAGTGTAAATTAGGGTAAGCCGCAGTTACCACGTGCCTAGGTTTTGTAATAGGTTTTCCTCTATTCAGTTTCACTTTGCCTACGAAAAACTCAATACAGTCACTCACTAATCTAAATATATGTAGTGCAAGTAGTATTCTTTTACTTTCAAGTAAATTAGATTATAATTTTCAAAATTAATATGAAAACAAACTTGGAAATCATGCCAATATTTATGAAATATTAAAAATTACTTCCACAACAAAATCTCTAAGCACGGTTACAGAAAGTTTATAAAAAAGTAAACCTATTTTAAGAAGTTATGGTTACCAAAATTCATAATTGCATAATTTTGCATGTACTTAGAGTTGATATAGTGAGAAGTTGGTTACACTTTACAACATTTATTTTATTTTATTTTTTACTTCAAAACAGTTAAAAATTGTGTGTGACGGGCTTCGGGGAGACGTGAATTCTGTGCACGTTTTCATAATTCTGTGATCCCGCCCTTAAGCCATTTACTACTTGAATTTTGAATACAGAAAGAAGTGAGTGTGAATGAAATACAGAATGATATGAAACATGTAGGCGGTAACAGGAATACTGTTGAAATACTCAGCCGAAATGATATGTCGATATGGTATTTCACCTGATTTCTAGATTCTGTATTACCTATAGAGAACTATCTTATTGTTCTTCAGTTCTCTAATATTCTGAGAGGAGGACGAGGCAATGCTATTGCAAGAGTAATAGCTTGTAAACGTTGATGTTCATGTTGTATTACAACTCCCTACAGTCTTTCAACAGTTTGTTCATTTCGCCAATATAATTTGGACCCTTTCCTCTTCTTAACACGTATATTAAAATTATTGTCATCCAACTATTTCAACTTTATTGTATTTGCAAATAAATTATTATGAATCTCATACCTGATATTTGGATCTACAAAAATTTATACATTTCTTAGAACGTTAAAAATAAATTCAATTGTGGGGAAAGCGTGTCATCTCGTGGCGCAGAGCGAAGTCTCTCGCCTTTCATCAAGTAGGTCCGGGTTCGATTCCCGTCCAATCTCATGTGAAATTTGTTTCAACAAAACCAGTTTGGCTGCTTCACAAGGGCTATGCCAACCCCTGTGAAGTGTCCTTACCCCTACCCCTTTCCTAATTTCTTCCCATTTCTCGCCTCTGGGTAGTGATTCAGGAGCGCGTAGTAGGAGGCGTGCGCGGAGATTCTACCTGGCGGTCCTCTTGACGACCGACAGATGAGACTTACATACATATATACTCTTAAATTCGAGAGATATTAATGGAGGATTGCTCAACTCTCGACCAGGGGCGAAGCGACGCGTTGCGTCGATAAGGATTAAGGTCGCAACAAATTTTAAAAAAAAAGCTTTATGCGATAGAACTTTTTCTGCGCTCAGGTTCTATTTCAGCAGATTGATTGAATGCTTCAAAAATATGAATGAATGAAATATGAATGAAATGCAATGAATTCGATGCTGCCAAGGGATGCAAGCATGAGGGTAGCGTGGAAACGTCTAGTATTTGTCCTGCAAAGCGTTACACTCCAGAAGAGTGAACGAGAAACTTTTGGAGCAATTGCTGCTTCCACGGTAGACAGCAATTAATCCAACATGATGACAATGCATTAAAATATTTCCCGAGATTTTTAAAAACCTTTTTAGTGATAATTTTGGGTTATCAGTTTAGTGTACCTACTGCTCGTATCTTAACTCAGATCAAGTAGTCTCTAAAGGGACATACCACAGTAGGTACTGATGGTTTTCAATCAACATTACACTAATAGTTTCTTAACGTATACTACTCAAATTTAAGATGGACATTGTGGTAATGGATAATGTCGAACATGCATACGTTGGTATTATGGCATGCATACGTTGGTAACATTTCCACAATGCCCACATCGGTGAATCGTTCCTAGTGCGCTACGAACACGGATTTTGGTTGCCGCGAAAAAACACTAGTCGGAAGCTGAGGGCTATTTTGAAGAATTGAAACTGAAAACATGATTAAGGCTGTAACAGTAGTAAATGAAAACAGATGAGATTAAGGAAAGCGGTAAATGCGTTAAAATGTTCTTATGTAATGGGTATCAAAAGTAAAATCAAATTGTTGCTAAATATTTTATTTTTACATTTAAATCATTCGATTTTACATATTTTTCAGATGTTTTAGAATACCCGCGCATTTTGAAGTTTTCATAGAAAGTTGTGCAAGGATAAAATTCACACTTGCATTCCACATTTGCAGTTCTGTCCCCACTGGTTACAATCATAAACGCTTTAAATACAATTAATTAATTAGCACAAGATATCATTTATGATGTATCTGGGATTACTTATAATTATTGTTTTATTTTTTTTTTGATACTTTGATTCTCGATGAAATTGAACGAACAATTTCTTAATTGGGTTCAAGGGTGCGGTAGATAAAGTACAATTAACAATGGTTTATGTCTCCCATTCAATTCTATTATAACAGTATTACTTCTTGGCCATCAATTTTTGACAGACAGGTTTATGAATATAAGAACATTTAAAACGTACAAGCATACTAAATTCAAAATTCAGAAACTCGCCAAATGTAGGTTAATTGTACCGAAACGTAACGTAATGTAAATCATGTGACTAAATAACATTTCTTTTTAATAATTTAAAGTTTTAAACGTGCTTATATTCACAAGCTTGTTTGAAAATTGGGGAACAAGAAGAAATAAGGGTTATAATATACAAGGAACAGCTAAACTAATAATATAAGCGAATTATTTATCATATGTATTTCTAATTTTGTGGCCACATCCCCTAATTATAGTAATGGTTATAGGATTGCAAAGGAAAGGTCGTTGTCTCGTTATAGAGAGTTCTGCTACGACATTCAGATGAAAGTCGATCTACGAAATTGATCCTGGCTGGAACTTCAAACACGTTCATGCTTAATATATGAGACACGTATAATACGAATTAAGTTCAGAGCCAGCATTGCCGCTGCTTCTGAGGCAACTCTTACTGGGTGTTGCTAGGGGGTGTCTCACAATGGCGTATTTTCGACTCTAGCTACATAGCAAGGTCGCATTCAGCCGCTGCGAGGATGAGAATTGTAGCAGTCGGCTGCTCTAATCGGTAGTTTTCTGTAGTACCTCCAATCATACTAGGCGAATGCCGGGACATTTCTTTAACAATTGGGCCAAGGATCATGCACGTCCTTTCCTTCCTTTTCATTGCCGCATCTTCTCCTCTCTCCTTCTTTCTCTATCATTCCCCCCTTTCCTCTCCCCCCCCCCTCTCTCTCTCTCTCTCTCACCTACTCACGCACATGCAATCCACTAATACACATAACGGGAGCTTGGATTTTGACCCGGCTAAGATGGTGCTTCCTGGGGGAGATACTTGGAGAGAAAATTGCCCTGCAAGGCGGCGTGTATGTCCATACAGCGGCGAAGGAACATCGCCATTTCTGGACATAAAACATTCACGACACTAACGAGTTTAACGACCATAGTATTTGACATGCCCCGTAATATGAATCAATTGAACCCGCGACCTTCCAGTCACTGACACTTCCATTCACCACGATGGACTAACGATAGAAACGAGAAAACGCAGAAGGAAGTACAAACCAACGGGATGTGTCATTCGAAGAATTTAGTGGTCGCAATATCCTAAGCGGTTCTCATTCGGAGCAACTCCCATTAACAAAACGGCTACGAATAATTACGTATAAAAAGGACTCAGCGCATGAAAAGCGAAATGGTGACGTGGTTGTTGATTGCCGGTTGGCGGCCTCCACGTTGACGTTATGCAAAGCGCTGTATCGCTCTAGCCTCGTTCGTGCTGCAGAGGCAAACCGGGAGCGCGGCGCCTGGCAGGAGGACGGGCGGCTGTGTGAGCGGAGCGCAAGGGGGCGCCGCGGGGACAAATTGTTGAGGAGCCTCGCTCCCAACAAAGCGCCGCCTTGGCGCGCGGCCGGGGAGGCTCCGTGGAACGTCCATTAATTTTCCTCGCGGAAGATACAATAAGCGGCGCGCACCTCCCGGTCCCGGCCTCCGCACGCTACACCCGCCCACCCTCACCCCCGCGCCGGCACCCCCCGTCCCCGCCCCTCGCGCCCGCCCTCCCCGCCCCCTACCGTGCCCGTCACCCGTTCCCGCCCCTGCCCCCGTGTCCGCCCCTCGCCGTAGCGCCCGCCCCCCGCGCCCCCCGCGCCCCCCGCGCCCCCCGCGCCCCCCGCGCCCCCCGCGCCCCCCGCGCCCCCCGCGCCCCCCGCGCCCCCCGCGCCCGCCCTCCGCCGCCACGGGCTCTTTACCTATCTATTCGTTACACTAACTGTCGCCTGAGGTGCTTGCCCTTGACCCGTCTCAGCGTTGCACGCGGCGACCTATTGTTTACAGTAATGCGCTTCTGCGTTGAGAGGCTGGCAAGGAAGCTTAGATGGGCTCGTTTTCGACATAAGATGAGGTATATCAAACACTATATTCACATTAAAGAAGCACATTGGTGGTGTTTACATCGGTTGTGAAATGTGCTCGTCTGTTTGAGTCTTTACAGAAGAAGTAATTACGGGATTAGACTGAAGGAGCAGAACAAAAGCGAAACTAAAGAAACGTAACTGAATAGAAGGATGGAAGAAATAACGAAAAACGCATTACACACATTGATTTTGCGATGTTAATTTTTACAAGCGTGATATTTATTACTAATTTTAGTTTGTATTTAAATATTTATATTCATGAAAAATTTGAGGGGGAACTATTTTTTACAATCTTTGAGTATCGCATACACGAAGTATTTGGTCGAATTATGTCCAGAGTATAGTCTCAGGAGTCTTCAATACTCAGAAATTTCCGCAATTAAAGTTAAAATGTAGAGAAGATAGGCCAAATTTATGTTACAAACCAAATTAAGAATATTCTTTAATGTGATCAATTAATGATTATCAAGAGGTTCCCTGATGTAGACGATCAGTAACAATCAGTAAACATTAATTTATGGTTTCTCAATAAAGAGTAAATTTGATGAATGAAGAATAAATTTTCTCAATAGTGAGAAACATGAAATTAATGTGAACTGATTGTCTATAATTTCATCACGGAAACCCTGTCAAGTTGTTCAATAACGATAATCTAAAAAATATGTAAATAAATAATTAGTTTCAAGAACACAGCTTTGTAGCATGTGTTAATGAAAGCATGTTCAAATTTTAAGAGTAAATAAATCTTCTCTCAAAAGAAATTGAATCTGAAAGGTCCTCTTCGTTTCTTCTGACAGGATTGATTTCGTTCACCTTTTGATTCGCCGGACAATTTTTCTTTATAAAACCAATTCAGATTGAGGAAATATATTTTAGTAAATCAGAATTTCTTAAAATGTATCGAATAATATAAATATAAAGTAAGTTCCAGTAACATTAACTTCATTAAATGTTCGAAATTACATGTTTAGTGTACATTACATTGAGAAATCATATTATTTTGTCTATTCTGGAAACTAGTTAGGAATCTGCACTTGCATCCTACGTCAGGTGAGTAGAGTGAATTCCCACCCGCGCTGAGCATCTAACCGTATTAAAGTTTCGATGTCGTCACTGGCTCGAGCGGGCGTGACCGCGCCATCTGACTCCAACTTCAAGGGAAGCGTCGATTCAACACGAAACAGAGGGGACGGCGGGCAGGGGCGGGGCGAGGCGAGGAGGGACGGGCAGGAGCGGAGCAGAACGGAACGGAACAGAGCCGAGCGGGACAAATGGAGGGCGAGTGGCATTCTGAAGGAGCAGTGCATACCGCCGCGGGCGCGGGCGAGGGCGCGGGTCTATGCCCACGCAGAAGGTCAGAGGTCGCACGGAGAAGCGACCATAATCAATAGACTTATGTCCGTCGCCATTTCGGCTCTCGGCTTCATCGCGTGTGGACGCCGTTTCTCTCCCGCGCCGCCACGTGGCTCCGTCCGCCCGTTCCTCCTCCCACCTACCACTTCGCCTCCCTCCCCGTTCTCTCGTCCACCCCTCGTCATACCTCTGGTTCGTCCGCCTGCCTTTAGCGCTCCCGTACGCCGTTGTATGAAGTGCTGGACTCTCTTACAGGGCGCTAGGTTACTTTCAATCTACTTACCTGCACGTCTTGCAATTCCCCTACACGTCTTCCCATTATATATGCAAGGGGGTGACAATCCTCATTTCCCCTGGCTACAGGGTTCCAAGCATTTCTTCTCACAAATTTCTTTGACTTTTCCTTTTTTGCCCGCGTTTATTTCCACATCTGTTTTGCACACACTGCCATTTGTTGGACTTCATGCTTTATTCGTAAGATGCCCGTTCAGCCGAGTATCTTCTGCCCCAAATGTCTCGACGTTGTTTCTTAGAAATCCCCGTGACCTTTAATAACATCATACAGCATTACCTGCATCACGTCCTCAATCTCTGGAATAAGTCAATCATTTTTTGAAGCTTGGCAATTCTATAGTTCACAGAAAACTCGATTCTGGGGAAATGTGTTCAATTATTTAAATATCCATTAACACGAGGGCATTTATTTTGCTAGAAACCTGCTTCGAACTTGAATGTACTGGTGGAAATTAATGAGTAGAAAACAAGCTCCCAAATCCCATTTCCCATGCTCTCGAATGTGATTTTCAAGAAACTAATGGACTTGAATGCGAATTTGACAATTCGTGAAAATGTTTCCACAAAAATATCAAAGAGAATCATATAATTTTAATGGAACAGCTACATACGAATTAAAGAAGTGACGTGGAAGTTCTGTGATTAAATTATCACAGAGATCGTGGAATATGAAATAAGTTAAGTGCATTATTAGCTCGAGTTGTAGAAAAGAGGTTTTAGAGATTAGTTGAAAGAATGCATTATGAAATGATGTGTATGTTATGGATATGATTGACTGAAATTTCTGAAACCCATATTAGTTTGCATGAAATATGATGAAGTATTGAATAGTGTTGAAACAGAAAATGTATATAGTACCTTGATTTTACATATAAACCTGTATGAAATGTTACAGTGTAAGCATATGAAATGAAAATGTCTCAGGACACTCTCTTTCAACGTATGTTACAGCTGCTAACTGTCACTTTTAATTATCCAGAAAGAAATTGATCTAGACACGAAGATTTGGCATTGTTATAATACATATTAAGGAAATGTTTTGTACGCTATTAAGGGTCAAAAATACAGTCTGAGATCGAAATGCAGTTCGTTTCAAATTCAATTTCACAAACATTTCACCTCGAATGTTCACTGATGTAAATATTAAAGAAAAACTGCGAATTGAATTTAGAATGCAAAATACTCAAGGATACGTATACAATTTTATGAAAAAAAAAAAAAGACTTCAAAGTTAACAAGTTGCTCTTCCGATATTTTTATAGTGAGCAGTTAAACAGGTTTAAAAATGAGAAGTTAAATAGTGAAAAGCGACCGTTTCATATTCAACATCTCAAACAATTTCGAATTTCCATTTTTTTTAAACCTTAAACTAAAAATGATCATATTGTAGCGGACTGTTGCCCGGTTTGTGTTACAATATAGAATGGTTGTGATAAAAAAACTTTTTAGCACGTACTCTCTTACACGAACAAAATTTGATTCCTCGTAAGGAATGTGATACGATAATCTATAACATAATTTCATGCATCTCCGAGATTTTATCGCAATGTTTGAGAAATTGAAACAAGAAAGAGACTTGTGTTTTTTCAATATTATTTCTTATGGTTTACGAATATGCTTCTCAAAACAATTTTTCGGATAGAATGTCTCAATACAAAAAAGTAAAAACCCACCAGGCCGATACAAAATGAGGTACTACTGGCGGTATAATTCGCGGGCTTTCTGGCCCACTCTCCGTTTCGAAATGTGGGTGACAAGAACATGGCGCCGCGCACACGCCGAGGTAGTCGCAAGTTTTGGATCTCAACAGGGTAGGTCCACTGCTATGGTCATGAGCCCCCATTATTGCTGTGAATGTTTTTTATATCCCAGGAGATCGCCGCGTTCCTCTCCCGCTGGATGGTGAGATCCGGCGAGAAGTCGGCTTGCGGGATATTTCCCACTCCAGGTATCTCTCCAGGCTAAGCACCGCCCAGCCAGAAGAAGCTCTAAGCTCCCAATTGATCTCCTGCGCTGGGTGGTAGTGTAGGGTCTGTGGTGTGTGTGTGTGTGTGTGTGTGTGTGTGTGTAAGTGTAAGGGGAGAGGATAGGAGAAGATAAGGAAAGATGGCGCGCCCTCCATGGTCAGTTTGTTAGGGTACTCCATCGGCATTCTCGTCTGGTCTGGTCTGGTCTTTGCCGGAAAACCACGCTGAACTATCGATCAGAGCAACCGTCTCCTGCAATTCTCCTCCAAGCAGGGCTCAATTTGACCTAGCTAAATAGCTACTTTCAGAAATGCGCTACCATCAAGTCTCGAACCCCTCGATATGAGTCGCTGCAAAGGCAGCGGCAATGCTGACTCTGAGCTCAACTCAGCCGATTCGGAACTCAAGATCTGTGGATGCAGAAGGAATAAATATCCTTGGCCGCGATGCGCGCTAAATATGTACAACGTTGGTGATTTGAGGAAAGGTACCGGAGCAAAATCGTAAAATCACTGTCATTTTGAACTAAATACACCGTGCATTAGTAAAATAAACCAAAAGTAACACAACCGCCACGCGAGACTTTGCCAAGCAGAAATATTTTATTTACACGGAGCTCCATTCTGTATATGACTCAGGAATCGCCCAATTTCGGCGAGCTAGGGCTGCGGGCATTACCGGCGCGCCCGCGAACAATACTGGGGCTGCCTTGGCTGCCCACCGGATGTGGCAGCGCGCAGCCGCGCCTGGCACCGGCACCGCCACCGCCACCGTCGACGACGGCACGCGGAGGCGTTGAAACGTCAAGTTGCGAAGGAAAGAACGCGATTGAAGAACACCCATTCCCGCGCAGGGGGGGGGTCATAAGGCGGGCGTAGTTTCTGCTGGAGATTTGTAAACGACCACCCTAACCCTTAGCTTCACGGTGGCACTCACGCCAGTAGCTTCAAGATGGAGGCAGTGTGTAGGCGATGCTAAGAGCCGTGTTGCCGGGTCCATCCGGTAACCCTCTAGTTGGGTCCATAGCGCTTTGGGCGGGATTTGGCAAAGGGCTTCTTCGGAATAACCCGGATCCCATGTATAAATGTTCAGAGGGGGGCCACGAACCACCATGCCAGGTTGTCCAGGTTACGGCGGTACTCACGTAGTTAGCATGAAGATAATTGCAGTGAAGAGACGGGAAAGGTGCCCAAGGTGGCCAGGCTTTAGTTCTGGTGGCCCTCTTTTGGGCTCTTGGCTTCGTCGTGGTAGTGGCCCGGTACTCTGGGCAGAGAGGAAGGACTTGTTCCCGGCGCATTGTGAATGGTGAATTGTTTGGCTCGGGCACCGTCCTAGAAAACCGGTAGCTCTTAGCTGGCAGAGTGGCATGGCCCTGGCATAGAATGAGGTCACCGAGCGGGTAAACTGGCGGGATCCAGATCTTAGCCTGTAGGCGTACTTGTGCCACGGCGGAGTTACGGATAAAGGCTAACGGTCAGGTAGGTGGATTCCCCTGGTATAATGAGCCGTGTGGAATGGTAAACCACGCGGTGTATCTACCGCGATTCCCATTCGCCATATCCGACTAATAAAACAGAACCAGGATTGCACATTACGCGATATCGGTGATATCATCAGACTGTGGATGACCGTAGCGGTGTAAGCATCGTCCCTTGGCAAGGCAGCAGGTTGTTGCTTTCGCAGGTAGCACCGTTAGAGCTTTCGCACTCAACGATCGTCTGGCGCCGTAGAAGCCCGCAAAGATAAGTATATTTTGCCTTACTCTGCCGTTCAGTGAAATTGTATTGCATCTTTCTTCTTGAGTTTCATTTGTCATCTTAATTTTTAAGATCTGCTCTACTGCTCAATTAGTTTCCTACTTCTCGTCCACTACTTCACGAAAATTCTCTCCTAGTGTCTTTTCCTGATCATCTGCTTTTATGTACATAATTCCTTCTCTTAAGATGGCGAAGTGCGATAAGAATGCATCTAGTGTCAATATTGATCTTGAGACTAAAATTACGGAGCAAGTGAATGCGGCACTGGATAAGGCAGTAACATCGCCTACCTTCTTGCGATCCATGGCATCTGTGCTCACTGAACTTGTAGCAATGCAATTTAAAGATTCGATGAATTTTAATGCTAATCTTGTGGCAGGTTTAGAGAAGAAATTGGCTGAACGTGACCGTGAGATTTCAAATATAAATTCTCAGTTATAATAAGACAGACCAGCTCGATATGTATTCACGCCGAAACTGCATGCGGATATGTGGCGTGAAAGAAAAGTTCGTCATCGAGGGAGTTGCGAATAAAATACGTGCAAACTTAACACCACAATATATTGATAGGAGCCATCGGATAGGTCGGCAAGTAACTGAAAAAACCGGCCCATCATTTTTAAATGGATTAGTTACAGGAAACTGAATGAAATGTTTTGTTCGAAACGGCAGATGAAGCATATTTGAATTACGATTTGTGAGGACCTCACGAAATCGCGACTGGCTTTGCTGCAAGCTGCCATCGACTGCTTTCGCCTCCAGAAAGTGTAGACAGAATACGGCAACATCGTTATGAAACACTGTAACTGTCGATCCCGGGTGCAAACCAGAGCTCAGTTGGAGGCAATTCATGCGTCGCGTGGGAGCGCCCTCACCCATCCACTTCCTCACTCTACACAACCACTCTGCCACAACCACTTTCGGATTTTTTCGAGAATTCCCCTTTCTGTCTTCTTCTGCGAACTTTTATTCTGCAAACCCTCAGTAAATGCTACCTACATTCTTACCCTCACATCCTGTAAACCCTCAACCCGTGGGAGACCGGAACCTTTCCCCGACGGTCCAAACGCCTAACGCCAGATACGAGTCTAATCTTCGTTCCCTCTGTCTGTACGTTGCACACTTAAATGCCCAGTCTCTGCCCTACCATTTCGATGAAGTAACGGAAATAATATCTAAACACCTTTTTTAATGTGCTTCTCTTAAGCGAAACCTGTTTGAAAAATTCTCTCAATTCTGCGGTAGTAGCAATTTCAGGGTACCGCTTGATAAGAGCTGATCGGAAGGCCAGTGTCGCCACACATGATGGAGGTGTCGGCATATACATTCGCGAAGATCTTAGGCTTGTACTCTCTTCAACAAATACGGATTGCCAACGTAGGGAATATTTTTTTTATTGAAGTCGGACTTTTAGAAAAAATGTTTCTTGGCTGTCATATATTTACTTCCAAAGTCAGGTAACATAGGACGAAACCTTTACATCTGCGATCAATTCTTATGAACATGTTATTGTAATGGGCGACTTTAATCATATCTTATTAAAAATCTCTCCTTCTTCAGGGCAGTTAATGAGCTTTTTCCACAGCATGTGCCTCTAAATTACACCTCTAGCATCTACACACCACTCAAAGAGCACGGAAACTTGGATTGAGCATATGATAGTGTCAAATAAAAACAAAGTTCGAAATCACGATCAATTTCCAGTTCCCAGGATTGCAAAAATGATATAATTTATCCTATTTACAATCTGAAGTGTCTGAAATACTCACATCACTTAATCAAATATCGCGATTTTTCAAAATTCGATAAACAAGTATTAATATAGATGGATTGACACTTCCATGACATCTTGTGCATGAAGAATCGTTGGACGCTCAAGTGACGGTTTTCACTAACTTAATAGAGAGTTTGTCAAAGCACTATCAATCTTCTGCGCATGCGCAGTTTAAGTTTCGCATCACATTTGTTTATCTGCGCATGCTCAGAAGATCGATAGTGTGGTCCGCTAAGACGTGCACAAACCCTCTACTAACACAACTCTATGACCTGCACGCGCCTTTAAAAATGTCACGCATAACTCGTTCTCCTGCACCATGGTTCCTGATTAAATTAGGAATTGAATGCAAGATCGAGATGCAGTGCAAACTCTTTTCCGGACAACTAAATGCGAACAATTTAAAAAAACGTACAAAATGCTCAGAAATTTAGTTACACAGAAATGCCGCAACGCAAAATAAATATTACTACACCATCTTTGGCAGAACCCGCGACTCGAAAACGATAAAAAAGTCGAAAATATCTAGGGAAAGGCAAAACTGTTCCCCAAATTGCAGCTATTATCCCTCTAGAATTACTAAATCATAGTTTCATATATGACATTCCTTCATTTGCCGGTAACACAAAGAGGTAATCCCCTGCGTTTCTCGAAAACTCAGAAATAAAATTCAACGACGAATTTTTCTTTTCATTCGTGGAACATGATAATATAATGAAAATATTTAAAGGTCTCTAATCAAATGCTTCAGGTTCCGATGGTATAAATGCCAAACTGCCAAAAAATAGCCTAGATGTGACCTATGAAGTCATTACCGAAATAGGAAATTACTCACTAATGAACGAACAATCTTTTATCCTGGAAGAAAGCGCTCGTGCTTTCTATTCTCAAGACGGCATCAGTTAGAAACCCTATTGAACACCACCCAATTAGCATAGTCCTGACTATTTCTAAAGTTCTCCAAAGAGTCGTCCGGAAGCAAACTGTTTTGTATATCAAAATAATCACATTTAAACGATCAGCAATCAGATTTCCGATCCGGCAGGAATACTGGAACCGCGCTACTAAGCGTTATCGAAGACGCAAGAACAGTTATATTACTGTAATGTATAGCTATTTTAATTCTTCTGGATTTCAGCAAAGCGTTCGATTCAGCAGATCATGACATCTTGCTTGCGAAATTTAAAATTGGGTGATTTGCAAAGCCTACGCGTTCATGGTTTTTTAACTAATCTTCCAGAACTCAAAGAGTGGTGTCCTTTAGCTGTATCTCAAGTGCCTTGAAACTTTACCGCGGAGTTGCTTAAGGCACTGTATTATTATCACTTGCCTTCGTAATTTATGTAAACGATGTGGGAAATGCACTTAAATATTGCAGTCATCAAATGTATGCGGATGATCTTCAGATATACCTTCGTGGCCACCCGTCCGAACTCTTCTCACTCGCACAAAAAAATAACGAAGATTTGAATACCTTAAACAAATGGGCAGCGCTTTTAGGTCTACAATTAAACCCAAATAAATCACAGTGCATGATTATCAATTGGAATAACACTGAATAAAATATCATATTCTGCTCTGCCTAAAATTTATATAAATTAAACCGTTCTTCCTTGGTGTTCCGACGTCAAGAGTTCAGGGGTGTTTATCGACAACACCCTCAGCTGGAACTCGCAAATAGATTAACCTGCCTTGAAGTTTTTGCCGCAGCGGATTCGCTGAAACGCCTGCGAACGCTTTTACCAATTAGTACACGTGAGACACTTATTAAATCAGTTATTATGCTACATTTTGACTCTTGCGGCTTTCTTCTGTCAAGCATGACATCTAAACCACAACGTAAACTTCAAGTAGCACAGAACGCATGCGAACAGTTTATTTTTCTTTGTCCCCGGTGAATAAGCTGAAGTCATGAAAACGTGATTTTACAGGAGAGCAAAAAATAATTTTCAACTGATGCTGTAAGTCAGGGATAAATGATATTAAACGAAACCTACACACAACTACAGCGTTTTTAGAACTCTTTCATTGAGTATATTTTCGTATGCAGAATTACGCGTTTTTACCTTTTCTTTGGAGTTATTCGGTTATTCACGCAAAAATTCAAAAATACAATTCAGTTATCCCTTTATTAACATAGATCAGAACATGAAGTATGATACATGTTTCCTTTAACTTTAATGTTTTTTGAACATTCTGTTAATAATAATCAATAAATAAGGCATAACTGGTTTCATAAATAAGAAAGAAACGAACATGAGAAACTTTTAATTACTGTTTGACAATAATCACATTTTTTGCTGATCATACTCACAAATAAATATCAAAGAAATTATTTTACATAGGAGTGCACTAACTTTGAACACTGGTATTTTTAAGAAGGACGATTTTCCTCGAAATCTGGATCCCTACATTGAATGTTTGCTGTAGTCAGCTTTTTGTAGAATTCATGAAAATCTGGAACTATTAATTGAAAAAAGTTCAATCAAATTCTCTCTTTAATTCAATATGTCTTCTTTTCAGTCTAATGAGCACTCTCTTCGGCATCTGGTGCTCTCGCAGGAGAGTACTATGTCTCGTTTTTGGCTCTATTACCACATTTACTTTTTGACTGCTAGGTTTTCTGCATTTCATTTTTGTCCGTATGTTTCACCATAAGGCCTTTGGTGCGGCAACCAAACTTCTTCCATTGGTGAGGGTGAGGGTGGGGGTCTAGGCGCGGCATCCGAGGGGAATTTCAATTTTCTCTCTTCGATTGATACTAGCTACAACTTAATTTTATGAATTTATTTATTTATTTATTTATTTATTTTACATCAAAAAACAGTTAAAAACTGCGTATGACGTGCTATGGGGAAAAGTGAATTTCGCACGTTATTGAAAGAACGTAAGGTCAGTCAATTATGAACGACAATGAATGCATTGCTTATGATGTTTGGGGAAATTATTTTTATTTCATGTGAAGTTCGTTGATTCAAAATGTACATTTAATAAGTCCTTTGTGTAAAGTTCGCCGTTATGGAAGGAAGACTCTCTGACTCTAACAGTGTGTGCATCTTGTGAATACGAGTATGTGTGGAAAATGTCTCCTTTATTGCGATATATATCAGGGTAGTGAAATTTTGGAAATAAAATAATTTTATTTGTGAAAAACGTATTCAAACAATAGGTATTGTTGCAAAGTGCTGGAGTGCAATCACCATATCTTTGAAACCAAGTTATTTTCTGTTTTGTATGAATTCTATTACCGTCAATACTCTCAATGCATTACTAATAAAGAAACTTGAATGCCCATTGGACAACAAAGCGTACGTAGTGAATAAGCCAGCACCGCAACGTGAATACAACTGATATGGACACCACGCACAAAATCATGAAAGTAATGTTTGAATATAGACTTTTACTCAACGTAGTTTTAATTAATTTACATGAATTGCTTACGTTTATTATAGTGTTCTGAATTTTGGAAATTACATTTCTGTTATTCGATGGAGCTACAACCTCCAGTTTGTTCATGTACCAGCCGTCACTGGTTCATAGAAACTTCAGCAACCAAAGTATTTTCGTGTCAACACAATGACAGTCATGCGAGTGCATATTCGTAGACAAAGTTAATTTACTTCAAATAAGATTGGCGGCTGCCTATGGCCCAGCGGTTGAAAGGGTCACACACTTTGACCCTTTAATGGCATATTTTCTTAAGTACGTCCTCTCAAAGTGTCTGATCTGCAGTGTCGCACCGGTTATCTTTGTTTTTGGCTGCTATGATCTGCATTTTGCGGTGTCACGATCTGCATTTTCATTCTTGTCTAATCAATTCGCAGAATTGGATCTCGCAGGAATCTTTCTCTTGGTTGTAATATACACCCACCTCCTAGCTTACTATGTTTCACTTCTCACTTTTGGCCCCCTTAGTGTCAAAAGGTTAAAACATCCACACGTATAAACTCACTCCGTTTGCATTCAAGCAAGATTTGGTCATGTTAAACATATTCTGGATTAATCATGAGCTCTTCAACAAAAATATTTACGTGAATAAGCTGGTAAATTTATTAACATAGTTCTCTCCTGTGATTATTTCAACTAATCTTCTGACGTAAAAGAATGAGACGACTCCACTTATTTCATTTTGATCAGTGATCTCAAATCATTTATACAGCATGAATAAGCAGACAATTTGACTCATCTGGTAAAGGTTTCTGATTTTAAGAAATTTACGTGATGTTCGTAAATACACATGTCTATTACTCATCAACAATAAGGAATTGAACCTATCTGGTTATTCACAAATGTAGAGAATCTTTCAGAGAATTCAGAAGTATAAATATCTCATTTTCAACAAAATCTCGACTTATCGGCTTATTCACCGGGGTCAAAGTTTTGATCTAAGAAAATACGACTATGTTCGCATTTTTTTGACACACTTCACATGCTTACTCTAGACAAAAGATAGTTACTCCACTCTCTACTTCTATTTTATAAAATTGTACACGGTTCTCCTGCAACATACGTTATAAATAACTTCAATCCTCTGAAATTAAATCAAGCTCGTGATTCAACTCGTCTTTGTGTACCATATCACAACTCTTCTTTCAGTAGATCATTCATCATTATAGCTATCCGGGCCTGGAATAAACTATCAGCGGGTCTAAAGCATTCGAATACTTTCGGTAAATTCAAAACGAATTAACTACTTGGGTAAGGAATAATGACCTATAGAATGGCTTTAACGTCCTCATCAATCTCCAGACTTCTCACATTTCCAAGCACCCGGTCACCGCCCCGCTAAACTCCGCACTTTCCTCACTCTTTACATTCAAAGTTCCATCCCATACCTCGTTACTCTATCCTCATTTTTCATTCCTTCTCACACCATCTAAATTATTAATAATCATATATTTTTCTGTGTGAAATGAAATTGTTCAAATAAAATATACAAACAGTAATTAGCAGATAATTAGTAAATTTACTTATAGCTATATTTGTATTGTCATCATAATTATCTTTATTACATCATGTTGGTCTTACACATAAACACAATTGATGTTTAGATCCTATTGTACTTTTACATTGTTCCTTAATATTGTCAATATTGTATTTTAAATTATTGGTACTATTAACTTAAAGTGTATTGTGCTTGTCTGGTGTTAAAAATGTTTGTATATTTATGTAAAGTGCTAATGTATATCAAACGTAGCATTTCTGTACCGTTCTGGAATAATTTTCCTTTTTCCGCCCACTTCGTCCTTTCCCATTCTTTGCTTCTTCTTCCTTCCCTTCCCTTCACAGATTTCCCCATTTTTGTCTTTATGACCCCTTCCCCTGAACGCCTTTTCTACACTACTCTGCATATCATATTCTGCTCTGTTCGACCATTAGCCGTCATTCTGATTGAGGTTGTTCTGGGTTTACTCAATCGCTTAAGGCGTACGCCTGGATGGTCCCTTGTTTTGCACTCCCAGTCATGTATGTGCAGCTTGTCCCACCCTTTAGTCTCTCTCCTTTCTCTTTCATATTGTCTACTTCATTTTCATTTATGTTTCCCTTCTCCCATTTTCTCTTACCTTCCTCTTCTATGCATTGATACTGTTCGGTATTACGGCGTACGCTGAGATGGTCCTTAGTTTTGCACTCCCAGACGTAAAAGTACAGCTTGCCCTTCCCCCCTTAAATTTACTACTCTTTATTAATGTAGATTCAGTGGTGACCCTATGGCCTGAACCTCGCCATTAATAAAGACAATTATTATTATTATTATTATTATTATTATTATTATTATTATTATTATTATTATTATTATTATATCGACACCGGAGAGCAGTTTAGACCACGAGAGAATTATTCTTGCATCGGGTCTGAGCGGACGTGTTCTCGCTCCGCTCCGCCCCCGACGCCCGGCCAACCAAGTCCAAGGCGAGAGATCGCGTGCCAGAGCCGATTGCACGCTCAAACCGATCGATGACGCCGATCGTATAGTAGGGGGCGTCGCCGTGTGAATGTATGAAAGTGGGCAGAGCCACGGAAGCAGGAATGTGTGAGTCGGCACTGAACCCAGACATAGTGCCAAAGAATAACCAGTATTTGCGCCGCCGAGTTGCCGTAGTCTTAAGATATATCCGGTCGCACAGTGGTGATGATAAACCACCGGGTCGTGTGTGTATGAACAGTCGACATATAGGTTAAAAATAAAACTTAAAAACTTTATATTTATTAGTGAAGTGAGATAAAGGGATATTGGAGTGATACTGGGGTAGAATAGTTGTAGTGGCCACCGTTGTGTCAAAATAAACAGATTGATAGACAATAAATATTAAGAGGAAGTGGTATGTCTGTATTTTGGAAGAAAGCGTCAGCCCATTTCCCCTGTTAGAACAGGCGGTGAACAAGGGAGATTGCAGTTAATTTGGAACTATTCTAGTATTTAATCGTAAAACACCGATGTTTGAAGGCTAATCCTCGTAACGAGCCTAAAGAGCATCCTGTTCTTGAAATTCCAAATTAAAATATTCGTCTCTAATCGGAATATCTACTGCGGTCTAGGAATTGGCAAAAATTCACAGTGTGTTCTTTCTCAACTCTTCCTTCGGATGAAATGTTTATTCCCGATGAAATATTCAGATCATTAATAACAACTATGGAGAAATACACAAAGGAAATACTATTGGAAGTACACTTTGGGAAGGAGTGATACGCCAGATACCAAACATATTCCACTGAGCAAGAGAATGCGTAGTTGAGTTTGTAAACATAATTTATTCGCAGTATTAATACTGATTAATAATAAGGATATACTATGAATATTACACAGACCTCTGCATTTCATATATATGTTCGATTGTCATCTAGTCTGTCGTATTAGAAACTATTCGGATGTATTGTGCACGTAAATTTTGCCCTTTTCTGGAAAAACCACATAAATTCGTCGGTGCCCTGGGGAGAGGGTTTAAATCGACGCGCATTTGATGGATGTAAATCATTTGATTTCCTCTTCCCAGAACATTGTATTGTGCGTTTCGAAGAACGAATGAATTTGATTTCCATTGGTCCTGAAACTCGGATCGCTGGTTCTCACTCCACGAACAGAGCTGCAAATCGAAGCCTCGCGAGGCATTCATCTCAAATGGGGCGCGGCTTTCGCTCTCTACTCAAATTCCTCGTCCAGGCGGGCTCGTTGTAGCGAGCGAAATCATACTGAGCAAAGCGCGTGATGACTAAATTCATTGCTGACGATACGGAGAATACCTTCCCTTTCCTCTTTATGTAACTGCATATTACACATTTACAGAAATGGCTGCAGGCAAATTCCCAGTCCTTTTGTTCCAATTGCTGCGGCCAAAATTCCAAACAGTTTCCGCGAATCTTTGATCAGTGAATATTGACAAAGGAATTGTATTAATAGATGAGGCGATTCATGTTCATTTACAAACTTAGCTATTAAAATGCATTTGATCACATACGTTCAAAGCAACCATATGTGCATTTCAGTAATATTGGTTTAATGACAATCACTCATGCTGTACAGAGCTTTCGGGTGTTTGATAATTTCTTAGGTTCTTCTTAGACGTTCTTCTATTAAAAGTTTTCATTAATTTTTCGTCTAACCATGCTGGACCACTTCAGAGATTAGTTTATTGCAGAGAACACGTGCATTAATTCTTGAACAAAAAATACGAATTACAGTATATCTGTAACAGTTAAAGTACTGGCCCTTTAGTTTCAACAAAGCGTCTTTCAAATGACAAGAAATTATATTTTTAATGTGGCGTACCACTTCTAATAAGTTTACAAACGATTCATTAATGCAAGAAATAACATTTATTGCATGAATTTTTCAATCCTTGGAATATGCTCAGAAAGGCTTACTACAAATTCATACTAAATGAATATTAATTGTAAGTGTAATTCCTCTCCTAATTTCACAGCGTTAATTTTGAGCCCCTTTTTAATTTCTTGAATCGTTTATCTTATTTGACTGCTTTCTAAACACAAAATCGATCAATTATTCATTGCACTGTTAAAAGCGGTCTGTTTATCAGTGCAGATAAATTTTGCAAATTTATAGTGTAATTTTGTGTAATTCCGTAATTTTGTAATTACTTTTCGGGGAGCGTCATTGGATTCTGTGCACTTGCTGCCAGTTTTCACCTCCCTCGATGTGCTGATTTTTTTACTGAGAAATGAGCACGCTACCCTCAATTAACGATACGCTAAGTTACATGAATCATAGAAGATTGACACATCCATTCTTAGCTACTTAATTTTGTTTTCTTACTTCTACTCTATAGTTACTTTCTGTGTCTAGTCTGCACGGCTTCTGTAGCATTTTGTTTAACTTTTGGCTATTACTATATTTGTCTTTTGGGCTATTCTTCCATACACTGCATGCTAAATTTAATATTCGTTATTGTGTTAAGCTTAGCACATTTATTACATTAATACATGTACTAACATGTATTAAGTATCTAACTTTGTAAGTGTACGATCACTAAGTAATTGTATGCAGCCAGTGTTCAAAATCCGTCAGCGTCGGGACGCGACTTCTAGAAACTCCCGGTCCACGATGCTGCTGACGTGTTGCTGCGTTAGAGCGAACGAAACGCGTGCGTTTCCCAATGCAATTCTTCGGAATGAAGTCGTTTCAAATGCAAGAGAAGCAAATTCGGCATTTTACTTTTCCAGTTATTTATTAAGAGAGATTTTGGGGAATTGCAATATTTACTGAGGACTTTACAACGTGGGTACGGTCTATCACGAAATGAAAATCTGCATAATGCTTCTGTGGAAAAGCGCTTTGGTATATGTCATGAAATGCATGGAATTTAAAAAGTTTTGAACACACCAGGGAGCGCTGCCCGTCACATCGCGCTACCCAACGATGGGTTTTCACGTGCTCTGGTGCTGAGCCTTTCATTTATTTATTTACTTATATTGAAAATGAATTTTAAATGAAATGTTTGCGCTGTAAAATCATTTTAAATAAAATCAGGGACGTTTATTTATAAAAATGTACCATTTACAAAATTAAAAAATTCTGTAACTTTGTACTAGCATATCAATTTACTCTAGGCTTCGTTACATGATTCATGAGCATCATATTTTTAAGCAGCATTAATTAATATTTTTCCCTTTTGCATTTAGTATACGTTTCGTATTAAGTGTAAGTTTGACTCGCCAGGTTAAATTATTTATTTGCGGTAAGCCCTGATAAAACTAAATTACCCGACTCTGTTGCACCACATATTAGGACTCCTTTTTGTCGTTATTTTCCAAACTAGATCTTGTTAAAATGCCCTAATAGTGTGTATATCAAACCATACATTAAAAATAGTTATCAAATTACTGTCAGTGGTGGAGAGTCGTTTCTCTCTTGAATATCGCATATACATCAACATCATTTCAAGAAGGCACATTAAAATTAATAAATATATAAAAATTAAAAACCTGCAAATTCAAATAATTTATTTCTACGTTATGGCCTATTATCGGGCGCAGTTCTTATCGCCAGTTCCCCAACCCAACGCGTTGCCGGCAACGGACATTTCATCCGCTAGATAACGACTTTCACCGACAAATTATTATCTCTTACCAGAATCGCTATAGAGCGAAAATTAGTTTGCATATATTATAATCAGTGTCAATATTATGAAATTTTGTTTAAAATGGCCAGAGAAGCATGATAAAACTAAAAAAGAAAATCGACGCCCCAAAAATCCACAGGTGACCTCAATGCCGCAAGGTTCTTCACCCTCTGCACTACACAACAGGGTTCGTCGGATCTCAGGTGCGCGGAACGCGCGGTCTACCGCGCTGCGGCACATCTATCAAAGAAGACACAAATATCGGAGTCCAGTGCGGGCGTTATCAGCACTTTAATATTTAAATGTTAATTATTTTAGTTGGATGGAAGAGAAAGGTATAGTCTGAGCCTAGACAGAACACATGGACGAGTGTTGTGAATATTATTACCATGGTTATTTTTCTGATGACGATGGTTATTATTATTATTGTTATTATTATTTTACTATTATGATTAATATTATTGTTATAGTTGCTATTAATAATATTGATGTCAATATGATCAACACGCCCTCCGCATTATGGTAGATTCGCCGCTAATTTGAAAGGCCCTTTGTGTATGATTCGAGGCCGGGAGCCCGAAGCCGGGCTGCAGGCGACTGGCTGCGCAGGCCGGGACGGGCCGTGGGGGGAGGGGCATGACGCGGGGGCGTGACGGGCGACTTCGCCCAAGCCCCACGCATTGCCGGGCGGGGCCGCGACTCTGGATTTCGGTCGCGCGTCCCCAGACATCCCCACCCCACCCCACCCCACCGGGGCGCCTGGCCTCGCCCGATTTGCGGAAGTTGGCCCGCTGCCGTTGCCAGCTTCACGCCGAGGACACGAAAGCCGCGCGAGTTCCAACGCTCGCTGGGGATGGCGAGTTTCGAGGAAAACAATCGGGAGTAGGGGAACAGCCGGGTCATCATTTTCGACGTAAAGGAATTCATCACCGAAGTGACATTGAAACTTCAATGCCTCCAGAGATAGAATTTTAATACGCAAAATATAATTGTTAAAATCGGTAAAAGAAACATTCGCGTTTTAAAAATGGTTTTGCTCTCTCGTCAGGCCATCAAAAGTAGTTCAGAAGAGCTTTGTCGACAGAAGTATCTTTAATTTGTCGTGATTTTTTTTGCCAAATATTGGATAATTGGATTAATTAACGATAATGCTAGACGCACGTTTAATGTGAACATGATATAGTACTACTCGCAACTATTTTCACAGCAATTGATGTTTTCATTTTGAAGGTTATGCTATATTTAGAACGTTTGGATAAAAACAGATTAAAAGTTTGAAAGAAGCGTCTACTGACAAAATTTTTGTTCATATACTTAATTTACTCTACAAACACAATATTTATTTATCACATATCAGAGGTAATACTGTAATATCTCAACGTCCACGAATATAGTATTCGCGAGTTTCATACAATTGTGATTAGAGAAATTCTGTCGGTTTTAACATTTGCTAGTGTGTCATTTGATCTATCTACACTTTTCTTGAAAGCGAGCATGTTTCAGCTTCTTCAAAAGCGTCGTATGAGAACACAACTCGAGAGACACCGTAGCTCAAAGCATCGTGTTCTGCAAAAATGTCAATTGGGAATTTCAATGCAGTAAAATGGCACAATATAATAAGGAATTGTGAAGGAATTCAATTCAATTGCGTCAAATTATAGATGAGGAATTTGATGACATAGACAGAAAAGAACTACAGTATATTTCAACTGTAATGATAATGACCTCACCGAAGAGAAGCTTCAGGAAATCATCAGCGGAAAAAAATCTTGAAAGTGATGAAGTAACGACAGAAACTTCGTTTTCAAGCAACATGAATTCCAAAACGGTTATTGACATTCTAAAACTTCAAAAGGCTTTGTTGGAAAAGAAATTCGAATGAGAGAGGACCTTGAAAAGAACTTTGAAACTGATGATTCAAATAGAAGCCACTACTCTTCCATATTTCCAAATTTTTAAAATAATGGGAAGGTCGGTAAAACACAAAAATTACCAAACATTACGGCAAATCATTTTCAAATATTGTTTTATTTCTTCATTTGGCGACGTTAATTGAGAATTTTGTGTAATGATTACTTACTCAATACTACTGAGATACGACGGATGTTTCCATCTATTTAATCTTTCTGATCACGGTTTTAAGAAAAGAAAACAAACTCGCGTAAACCACGATTTACTAGTGAAACTTGATTTAGAGGAGTCATTAGATTGGCGAATTTGTAATTCATGTCGGAAAAAAGGGAACCGGCTTCCAAAAATTTTTTGTTAGTGAAGAGAACGTCGAGATCAGTGGCTCTCGTGCCATTAACAAAATTATCGGAAAGTCCAGTGAATACAGTGAAAACAGTGGAAATCAAGGAAATGGCAATTTAAGCTCTTGAAGATAAAGTGAAGTTAAACTACTTTGCAGCAACCGAACGCATGATAAAAGCTGCTAAAAAGTTGACCGAAGAAAATGGAATTTTTTCCAGATCTGAAAGTAAATTCGGTAAAGCATTATAACAGTACACTGTGACGAAAGTTCAGGAATTCTAAGGTAAGTGAGTACATATATTTCAAGTGATTTGTGAGGGACCAGAAGATTTCAAAATATCAGTCAAAACGTGAGTCAAATATCCGTCATTTTATAACCATATACAATCGTGAATTTGTACCGCCTCAAGAAGTAAAATTACTGCTTCATCGAAAGAAACCGGCGGCCAGTGACGCAAGAAACGCATTTGTTGCAGCAATCTACTACACACTGGTTCCTAAAAATTGATATTTTTTTAAGTTACTGAGATCTCACTTTGATTTTTTTCTGGAGTTGTCAAGAATACTCTAGTGCGTTGGTAAATATTTTTTAATTTTTTAGCTCACCGGGTTTACCAAAATATTTCATTTTCAAAATTTAATATTTTTTAAAAAATTGAAAATTTAGGAAATTAAAAATTTTGCAAATCTCAAAAATTAAACTGTTTTTTAAGTTTCGAATGGAATTTGAACAGAGTTTCTATAATTAGTGTATTAAAATATGTGATATTTTTAAGTTAGTGATGCGCGTCATTTTTAGGAAATTTCATTATGCAATATTTCCGAAAATAATAAAGACAAACCAAGATAAAAGTACACACGTCAATTTATTGGATTCATATAATAAATAGAAAACAGTTAGAAAATAATTAAAAATATGAAGGTCAAATTTTGGTCTCTTTTGTGCGATTTGACGTGGAATGGCTTAATTTTTCGATTTCCTCTGTAGTCATTAACTCTGGTCACTCGCGCCACATTTCTACGTCCTTATACCTTCTGACCCGTTTTAAAGCATTTTCACAACTCCCATTTTATGTTTTATACACATTGTAGAAAAAGTGTATTGCAATTCTGAGAGTTCGGATCCGCGAAAGTCCCTTGTGGTTTCGAAGTGTTAAATAAGGATTAGTATTTTGTCTTCCTAAATGTTCTCTTATTTTCCATCTGCCAAAGGAGCACGAATGGAGTAATTTTCACAGAATCTTCTTTTCAGGGACTTCATCAGCTTTCAAAGCGTACGCGTGTTATCTAGAGTAAAGGAACCTCAATAAAGGATGAACCGGCAGTATACTTCCACCAAGCAAAGTATGTTGCGAAAAAAACTTCACTCTGTAAATGACCGGGTTAGGCCGCATCGGATATTGGAAAACGAAATACTGGGGCTAAACGACTCTAATATGGCCGACCGGAGCTGGCAGATCCCGGCTGCCAGGCGTTTTTAGGCGCTTCTTCGCGCTGCAAAGCCGTAAACACGCTCAAGGCAGCTTAATGACGAGATAATATCGCTCTTCTGAGATGCGGTGCGGCGCGGTGCCCAAGCGCAGCCACAGGCGGCCTTCCCTGCACCCGCCCCTCCTCCCTCCACCCTCCGCCACGCCACGCCTTCGAGCTTCTGCCTTCCCTCGCCCTGCTTCCTCAGCGCCTTCCCCAACACAGCCCCTTGGAAGTTATTGCCATTACGCCAATCTCTAAAGCTCAGTTTCTCAATGCGCGTTTTAAAAATATTACTATTCCCGTAAAGCCAAAGGACACGAATGTTTCACTAATGTAAAAACTCATACGTCTTTTTTCTCCATTTGGTAGGGAATATCAAAATTAATAATCCGTGTTTTTGCAATATTAAGGATTAAAAGAAAAAATAATGAAACTCTTATGTGCTTCCAGATTAATGTAAAGGATATTGAAAGGCATTTTATATACTCGACCGTATTTGATGAGTTTCTCTGAAACATTTTTAAAGGAAGTAAAGATAAGTAATATACAAAGTTTTGGAATAAATGAAAGAAGATGACAAGCAATTAGCTGAATGAACCTTTGCGAAAACTTTCCAGAATTCATTAGTGTTTTTTTGGGAAAAATATTCTCTGGAAGGAGAGGCAATAATATAGAAACTGATTATTTATAACCTTTCTCTTAACTTCAGGCAAAATAATTTGCACATTTGCGTTGAACTAAAAAGAATCACCGAAAATGATCAAAGTTGCATTTCGATACTTAAATATTTATTCCAAAAACAGTAAAAAAAACTACATGTAACGTACGGGGGAGAAAATCATCATCTGCGCACGCGTTCTTGAGTTTCAGAATCTCTTCCCAGATACTGCATTTCCCAGAAACATGCAGTATCTACACATTAAAACTGGTTTAAAAGATTAGCAATCAACGTATCTCTCATAACTCGTAAATGTAAATACTTATCATCTAAATTTTTCCCAATGACATTCTTTACTTAGTGCTCTTATTTGAAACAAGAAAAGATCACCCATCACCCCATCTCGATCAGCTTTTTCGACCAGTTTCCCGGATCCTTTGAGCAAATGCTGAGATGGCCCCCTTGTTTTGCTTCTGGACATAAACGTAACATCATTATCTGTGCACGTCTTCTAGAATTTAGTGGGAAATATAGTTATTCAAATTATCGTTCTCCATGTTGTCGCGCCAGGAATTATTATTCCTTCATAAAGGACATAATGAGGGATATGAGCCCAAATTTACAGCTGATTTACTCTTGAAAAAATATTTTTATTACATAGAAGCGAATACTTTGTTAACAATCCTCGCAAAAAACGCTCATTTCTTTCTGTATTCAAAATTCAAGTAGTATATATCTTAGGGTAGGGATCACAGAATTATGAAAATGGGCACATAATTTACGTCTCCCATAGCACGTTACAAACCCCCATCTCTGGCCAGAGGGCAGAGAGAGTGGCTCATTGACCAATCGTTAGCAGATAGAACCACTTCTTTACGTACGAGGTGGAAATATCGTCATATTTCCCTGCCGAAGGAGAGATTTTGCCTGCGCGTACGCCACGACGAAAAAATATTTCTGAGCGGTGTTTTCCGTCCAGAATTACTGTCAATAGACCAGAAAATATGTAGCATTTTATCAACAATTATTCTAACTTTTAGCAATCGATTTTTAACTCCTGCCAAACTCCTATTTTGCCATGTTCATTTCAGGCACAATTTGCGGAACCTTTCTGGCCGTTCTAACGCATATTTCATTTTTGTTTATAAAACTATAAATTTTTACAAAATAGTTAATTCGCGATTTTCGGCTCTGCGACATCGGGAGACTCTCCCCTCTTTAGATTTGCAAGAGTTGGAAATTGTTTATAAATTTGCAAATGTTGCAAAAACGTGTAAAAAGCACTCACTTCATTTGCAAGTGTTACAAATGTAAAAAGCATTTAGCCGATAAATAAATTCTGTGGCCAATTTTATTACGCTAATTCTGTTTTACGGCGAGTATGAACATAACATTTATTTTGTTTTTATATTCTCTTTTAAATTCTGCAATTTGCAAGTCGATATATTTATCAAATAAGGAGGAAATTGATTATAAACAAATTATGTTTCAAGATGCATTACGTTGAAAGAATAGGTTCTACTTTTCCATCAAAGGGATGTTGAGCAACAGAATATTTAATATTATTAATATTTATTATTATTTATATTTATATTATTAATATTTATTATTATTTATATTTATATTATTAATATTTATTATTATTTATATTTATATTATTAATATTTATTATTTATTAATATTTTCAAAGGCTCCTGTTAAAACCCAGAGTCAGAAACTGTTTGTTCCTCTTGCTTCACCATTACCATTAAAAGTAAGGAAACATACCATTAGCTGTTTGCTGTAAACTATATTGGATTGGATGAATTGAATATTAAGGTTTTCAAATAAAAGAATATTCTATTTTGTGTGTTGCAAGATCACATGAGTAGAATCACACATCACAAAATTTATTTACAGAAGTACAGAAATTTCTAAATGAACGTATATAAACTTGAAGTTAATATTTTCAATTCAATTTCTCATTCCATAATTCAGGATGATCTTTCTAAAATTGTTAATGTGATATGATTATTCTATAATATTCAATGCGAGTACATATGGTAAATCTATGCATTTTCGGAATGAAATCGCATTACATGCTCTCTTCCTCTAGATTAGGAAGTGCATGCAAACACACTTTTCGCTACAAAATTAAAGATTGCTAGCGGACCTTCTAAGTACTCGTATCATTGAAAATTTTAAAATATTTGGTCTTTATACATTCAGTAAAACTGCACGTTTTAAAATTGTAACGTTAACCAACGAAAATTCACTAGGAAAACTTTATTGTAATGTGAAATATCATTGGAAATTCTTAATACATATAAAAATACTGGCCAAGATTAAACTACCTTACTCGATAGATGAGAGATCTCATCCGCAATGAAATTTCATTCCCAAATTGCATGTGTTTACATTAGAAATACATATTTTTAAACAATATTAATTATTATATTTGAAACATTTTTTAGATTTGCGTACATTTCAATGAAATTTCGTGATTTCCTAAATGCTTGAAAGTAAATACTTCTAAAATTCAACTATTGTAGAGTCTTAAATATTGAAATGATATGTACTCGGTAAAACGAGTTGTTACTATCGAAAGAAAACAAAAAAACTTGTTAATAGAATTAAAAGAGATTTAGCGTTCATGTTAACAGTTTAGTAAATATCAATGCCGTAGCATTTTCCAGTGAAAATACTTAGAACAAACTTGGTGGTCAAATTATATATTACCTTCCCAACACAGACAACATTTTATTTTCAATCCCACAAATATCATCAGAGTTCGAAGGTGGTTTGTTGGACGCTACTCTCCAAATGAAACCCACGAAACCTTGAACCATCGGTACTGGGAGGACGTAGCGGTTTATCAAAAGAAAACGGGCCATTCAAGGCATCTAATGTTCAATCGTTGAAAACGTTTAACCATTATAAACTACCCTAAGAAAAATTTGAAATAATCAATGTAATGATCACCAGTTTAGCATTGCCTTTACTATTTGGATGTATTCAACATCCAAAACACCTATAGAAAACGCATATCTAAGATGTTATTTGATTCGTGTCTTCATTGGAGGTCTAAGATTAAAAAGAAACTGATAAGCAGAGGAAATTAAAGTAATTGTGAGTGATTGATGAAGTTGATTTAATAAAAAACTGTTTCTTGCTTCATATAATGCCACCTTATTTAATAAAAGCGTAATTATATATGATAAATATATTTAAACATGCAAATTAATGAACATTTTGTAAAGTAAAATTATCAATGAAACGTTGATTCATCAGCAAAATATAATATTATTAAAACTTTTTTGTAATACATGTGCTCCTGTGTGAATCGCGTAGGACACGTGATTCGTATCAATCTACATTCATCAATCATTTCCTTTCCTTTGACTTCCATCATACTTGTCTTTTACTTTATCATACGAATGTAAGGAGCGGAAGTATTGTAATCGTGCACCGGAAAACGGGAGTTTTCGGCGAAAGCTCTCATTGTCGGGCCCTGGTAACGAAAAAATAGATAAATCCTCTTTCTATATATAGTAAATTACTTCTTCTAATGAGGACGTCAGAATCCATGTTTTTGTGTCCTTGTTACCGAAAAATCTATTGATGGCAAAACGGCGGTCTGTTGTAAACGATAGCGCCTAAACGGTTCAGCCGATTTTCTCTAAAATCGATATTCCTTCATCCATCTGAACGAACTTTGGAGCTTGGGAGTTTCAAACGGATATTTTTAATTTTGAGAGTAATTTACATGAAGTCTCAACAACGTATTAAGCTTTAGCACAAAAATCACTTGTTCTTCCGTATGCTTTTATCTCGGCAGTTCCTGAATCCGTGTCAGAACGCCTAAATCACTTTCCATGAAATAATCTACTCAGAGTGGCACTGTACAAAATATCAAAATCATGTTTAAGATCGAGTTTGTCAGAATAATGCAAAACCTGCTATATGCATACACTAAAAATAATGAAGTCAAATCGTTATTTACGACATGAGTGTCGTATGATATCTTATTACAAAACGAAATTGGAGAATTATCAAACAAGGTTCTTATGCCGAAATTGATAGCCAATTGAATATTGTAATATATTATTACCATTTGAATATCGTAGAAAGTTGGACGCAATTGGCCAATATTCAAGTGAACTATAATTTTTGTTTAAATTTGACTCCTTGTCCTGTGAAGCCAGAATCCAATATTTCGTGGATCGTCGAGTTAGAAAAATCAAATAACGGCAATACATCTTTGAATAAAAACGGATTTGAGTAAAATGATAGGGCGTAGCAACATTGAATCATCCAACAAGATTGCCTAAGTTTACGATGCGTAATGTATTAAATATATTTCTTAAAAAATAAAGCTTTGGCTTTAACGAACAAGGACATTTTGAGCCATTACAAGATGGATCTATTGGTAAATTGAAGATAAATAGTGAAAAGTAATGCTTTGTTTCCTATAGTCGTGCATTATTTCTGTGCTTACAAAGTGAGTAAAAAATCTGTGATAAGAATGAACACGAGCACTCGAGTAAATTAATGCAAAAAACTCAATGAAATTTAGGGCAATGGAAACTAGAATTTAAAGAGACATCAATTTACTGGTATCAAACATATTAGTGTAATTTATTTAAATGAACCAAAGGATGCATTGTTTTATAACAATATTCTTTATTTTATTGATATTGGCCTTCATTTATTATTATTTATTTATTTACTTATCGTTTATTTTTTTTATTTATTTACTTTTTTATTTATTATTTATTTATTTATTTATTTATTTATTTATTTATTTATTCATTCATTCATTCATTCAAAGTCACTTTATAACTGTTTGTTCATTACATCAACTATTATATTTTACTGTGACATTAATATGGGTTGAATTAAAAATGTAACAAAATTTAATTTAAACATATCAATACCACTACATTATCATAATATCTATGATATCAGTAGAAATCGATTTGAACATCCTTTGCGGTAGCGTGCGAGCAGCGGGCGGGCGCGCGTGAATGCGGGCTGACAGAAGGGCGAGCGCGACGCGGGCGACGCTGCGGGCGATCAGGTGGCGGCCGGGGGGGGGACGAGTGGTCTTTACGATCGATCAGCAGGACAACACATTTCCCCAAATCTCGGCCGTGCGTCGCCATAATTGGGTTTGTATCGGCTCGTGACGCAAGTCTTCTTCCGCCGCCTGTCATTGGGGCCGCAGCTGCGTCGGCGCGGGGCTGGACGGCCGCCCAGGGCCTTCTGCGGACGTCTCCCTTCGTGGGAGATACATAAAGGATACTTACACACATGGCGCTGCCTGTCTCAATTATAGAGCACTGGGTTCATTCCTACAAACGGGAGAGATATTGATTATTTGTTCTCGTTCTTATTTTTGGTTTTACCTTTCCCCCATCTTTTTTTTCAGAAAGCCTGGCCAGATATCCAATACTCGGAAAATGTGTGCACATTAAGAAGTTTGTTAATGAAAGGACTCGAAAATAAGAGTCCTTTCATTAATTTTAATCCTTTTGTTTTCTTTTCCTTCATTTTATTTTCCGTGGCTTTGTGATGTATACAAAATAGTCTGCCGCCTCATACAGAAGGACTCGCGCTCTCTCTTTTGAGATATCAAAGAAATATATGATTCAATTCCATGTTTTTTACTTGATTTACCTGTCGTGGCGGTGACAATATTGCGTCATATAAGGCAAACAAGATAGTGCGTGTGAAAAAAGGTGGCGCTCTTTTCGTAAATGCTAATGCCTGGTGACATTAGATTACCTCCGTCAATCAAGGGACGAGATTTTTCCGTTGAGTTCGTTAGGGCACTGAGAATTGCTCAAATCGACACCTGTGTGACTTGCTGTAATCCAGTTATTTTCAGCTTTTTCTCCAAACACTTGCCCTCCACACAGGAGGAGGACTGAAAATAAAATTTGATTGACATCGCCATATGACATTTTTGCTTTTGTTTTCATTTTTTTTATTTTTGAAAGTCGTCCATCCCCAAACCAGCAGTTGTAACTCGGTTTCCAGAGAGGGAAAAAATAAATTCCTCCCGTTACCTTCTCCTAGCTTGTTCATCAACGGTCGTGTTCAACCAGTTTATCTAACCGACGATTCAGTATTTACTACATTCGAGACGTTAAACGTTGCTGTGAAATCCGATGTACTAATGAGGATACTGCGTTAACAAAGGGGTGGGAATGCATTGTGGAAATTGGAGCGTTTGAGTTCGCAATAATGCAATTCTGCGTCATTGGGGAGTACTAGAAATTCTCCGGCTCCTCGGCACGAGCGCCACACGAAGAGTTGGCTGCCTTTGAGCTCTCCCCCGCCCACGCAAGTTCTCGCGAACTGCGAGGAAAGTGAGCGAGCCGAGTCGTCTGAGACATCGTGGCGTGAATAAGTTCGTTTAATAAATTCTACCAAAAACTCAAACGAAGTAACTTCGTTTGCATAAATTTCACAGCCACGTTATTTTCATCCCGCTAGTAAAATGGGTGTTTATCCTCAAAGCAGCACTCTTGCTGCAAGAAAGATACCGCAGTAGACGTAAACATCCCTTGATGCCGACGTCAGCTAAAGGAAACTTCTAAGTATATAGATGCTATTAGCAGAAATAAACGCTTACTTATAGAATCTACTTAAGAGACGGAGAACGTCGTTAAGAATTTAGTATTGCGCCCTTATGGACTCGTTTCAGTGGTTCAGCGTTTTCTTTCATTTACTGTTCTCGTTTCCATACAATTACCTTCAACTTTATATTTTCTGCTCTGAGGTTGTGTAAAAAGTTAAATGTAGTAGTAAAGTTTAAAAAGTTCATCAGTGTTGGTCCAAGTTTTAATATTGTTAATGAACAATAACGTCGTGCGTTGTTCACCCACTTAATGTTACGAACTGGAGAGGTCTCGACTCCACAAACGTACAGCCGTTTAACATTATAAAGGGAAAGTTAAACCGTTTCGCAACAATACCTACTTGTTAATTCTTACTTAACAAACTTTCTGTTCCAAGGCGAGATGTTATAGTGAATCATAGTTGTTTGTTTTCATTTTCAAGGATAATCGATAACATTCGTTTAAAAATAATTTATATCTATTTTTTATGCAAATGGTCAATAGAGGAGAATGAGACTGAAATTAACAGTTTGAGATCTCTTAGCAATTCAAGCAATATTTCGTAATGAATTTTCATCAAACTAGGTGATAAACATAATAATTAATAGTTGAATTTAAGATACTATAGATATTGAAACTATTTTTTTGCTCGCGAATCGGCCGTCTTGACCACGCATACATGCACTTGCACGGGCTCTGTTTCATTTATCATGTTGCAAGTCTTGCACGAAATCAATCAGGGGGAATCAGCATTAGGCTGAATCCGATTTTTATACCACAGGGTCCTTGGTCCTGGGGGGATGGAAGATGCAAAGATAATGAAGGATGAATTGATGGCACACGCAAATAGACGTACACAAACACACCCATGCCCAAGGCGGGACTCTAACCCGCTATCCTCCCGTGCGAGATCGCCACGGCACTACTGCCTTAGAGATCTCGACTATCCGGACAGACATATTGAAACTACTTATTTATTAATTAATTATCGTATTTTTTAGAGTGTGGCATATGTCCCAATGTTTGATTTTGCTGAAATATTTTTGGACATACTAGGGGCACAAAGGGTCAGGCCAATTTTTTTCTTAATTTTTCTCCCGGAGCAAAGAACAGTAAAAATGGGATGCTGGTCACATTTTAGGAAAACTCCGTCTGTTTTTGATAATTAGAAAAGAATTTAACATTGCAAATGTATAATGTAGGTGATAGAGATTGTTTGTTAAACGAAATATATTCTGAAAAATAGGCCTTTAAATAGGTAATGAACAATTTTTTGAAACGATTAGTTTTCGCATAATTTCGTGTCCCAGTTGATGGAATTTTTTTACAAATTCTCTAAAACGGCTCCAATTTTGTTCTTTACATTTTACACGTAAAGAACAACATTATCTTTAAAAGAGTGCAGGCATCATTTTATTCCAAGTCTTTGGATTTTAGAAAATTGCAAAGATTAGAAATAATTCGAAAACATTTTAACTGTTGAAGTATTATTAGTTTCTTTGACACTTACTAACGTTACTAGTTTCAAGATCGTTATGTTGCGCGGTTATCATTGCTAATAACTGAGCTGAAGAACTTCCCTGTACTGGAAGGACGATTGGTGGTGAATTCTGAGATAGAAGCGATGAAGAATCACTGATGTAGCTGGGGCTGGAGTTGCCACTATTATGAATTTAGATGTTCCTGGAACTCGAGTAGTTTCTCATGCATTTGAACTACGTGTAGATCGTCCTTTTTGGTTGACATCAAAACTTCTTTCCGTGCATTGTTGATATCGCCTCTGAATTAATATTATAGATTCTCGGGCGCCGTGTAGGGGCAGTTGTTTTGGGAACATGAACGATGCATAAAATAAATCACTGATTTCCTACTTATTATTAGCGAGACACGAAAAGTACTTTATCGCACAGACAGACCAGAATGAACAGAACAATGTGCCGGCATTAGACTGGCCGGAACCGGTCCGAGTAGCTTCGACTGATAACAAAGATACGTGCACCTCTCTGCTCGACATTGAGGCAAGAGTGCGTAATGGAATTACGAACATACGAGGTAACATTTTCAATTTTTTGCGTAAGCTTTTCTGCCGCTATTGAAAACTTTGTGTTCCAGTTTATTATTTATGATTAAAAAGGTTACAAAGAAAGAAATATTTCGAAGTGTTTTCTTACGATCATTCTTCGGAGTCATTGGCTAATTTATGAATGCCATTTCATTCAAGATGAAAGAAATGTAAATTTAAGACATGAATATGCTTATTCGTTTATTTAGAAATCACATTTGCTGTTCCAACATTTAATACGTATCATATACTGGCGAGCGTTTCGTTATTTTTATTTGCCACGAAAGAATCATATTTCATTTTTCGAGCTCGCGATTTCTCCTGTGATAGTGTACAACAATGTTGATAATCATAAACTCTATATTTACAGTGAAAATAGTACAAATTCTACTCCACGGTTTTGTTCAAAATTTAAATTCTTTAAATCTATCTCGCCATTCAATAGACAACAAACCAAGGGATCAAATGTAATATATTTCGTTTTTTCTACTAAGTTTCCTACATTCCCGGACAAGTCGGTCTTTCAGCATATATGAATCACACATTTATTGTACCGACTGTGTTAGCTCTTTGGCGCTGTCTCTGAAGTGACTGTGATCGCAACGTCCTAGGGTTCGAGTGGTGGTGAATTTTCGACATTAGCTTTACAGCTATATCGAAGTTGTCTGGAGGAGAATTCTAGCAGCCATCTTCTCTGGTTGGTAGTTTTCTGTGGTATCTCCGATCAATCCCAGGCGAATGTCGGAGCAATAACCGGGACGGTAGCTCAGTGCATCAACCGATGTCAACTGATGTCACTGCAGCGCCTCTGACCGGGAGGTCCAAGGTTCGAGTCCTGACGGCGGAAGGATTTTCGATACTAGCTTTTCAGTTAGGTCGAATTCAGTCGCTGTCTGGAGGAGAATTCTAGCGGCCGGCTGCTCTGATCGGTAGTTTTCCGTGATTTCTCCGATCACCACCAGGCGAATGCCGGAGCAGTACCCTACCAAACGGGCCACGGACCGCGCGCGATCTGTCCTTATTCTACCTTGTCCTACCCTCTCCTCTTACACACACACACTTACACTAACATGCACCACACTACCACATATTCCGGGAGACCGGTCGGGAGCTTAGAGCTTGTCCCGGCTGGGACGGTGCCCCGCTGGTGGGAGAGACCTGGTTAGGGGGAAAGCCCACTAGCCGATGGTAGGTCGGCGCCGGATCTCGCCATCCAGCGGGGGAAGATCACCGCCATCTCCCTTGGAAAAAAACATGAACTGTACTAACGGGACTAATGACCAAAGCAGTTGACGCGCCCGGAAACACGAAAAAATCAATCAATCAATCAATCAATCAATCAATCGGAGCAGTATCCCAATAAACGGGCCACAGACCCCGTGTGGTGTTTTCTTCTTCTTCCTTGACCTATCCCGTACACATCTCCCCTTATACACACACAAATACACATATTCACAAATTTACCACACATATCAGGAGACCAATCGGGAGCCTAGAACTTGCCCAGATGGGGCGGTGCGCCACGCGAGGTAGGTATATCGATGGGGGAAATCCTCCCGCAGCTGACGTGTAGGTTAACGTCTGATCACACCATCCAGCCGGGCAGTAATCACCGTTATCTTTCCGAGTAAAAGTATTCAATACACACACGATGCTATTGACGATAGTGGCTGACATCGGGAGCGATCGCTAAGTGCATCAACTGATGTCACTGCGGTCCCCTGACCTGGAGGTCCTAGATTCGAGTCCCGACGGTGGCAGGATTTTCAACACTAGCTTGTCAGCTAGATCGAATTCAGTCGCTGTCTGGAGGAGAATTCTAGCGGCCGGCTGCTCTGATCGGTAGTTTTCCGTGATTTCTCCGATCAACACCAGGCAAATGCGGGAGCAGTACCCTAACAAAAGGGGCCACGGACCGCGCGCGATCTTTCCAACCTCTTTCTTGTCCTATCCTCACCACTTACACTTACACGTACACTAACACATAACATGCAATACGTTGCCACACATGTCTGGATCTTAGAGCTTGTCCCGGCAGGGGCGGTGCCCCGCTCTAACAATCAATCAGTCAATCATAGTAGCTTAGGGGCCCATTTCAGTAAATCAAAATTTGTTGTCTCAAGAACATTTTGCAAATTTCTCGACTGATACACATCATCTCCAGGGATTATTGAGCAAAGTAGGGGCGTTTTATCAGTAATATTGTTTGTATCTTGTTTAACAAAATTTAATTAATCTGAAGTGGTAGGGATGTTTCATATCTGAACATACCTTAATTCAAAAAGAGGCTTTTCTCTTTCTTCGGACGACACTGCAGAGGCAAATGGCAATACAAAATCTTCGGAAGAATATATTGCGGGGAGGCCATCTCCCGAGATTTCCTCAAGCATTGACACCGGTTTGCCATTTTGTGAATTATTCTATAAACGATGGTTGTGATCGTATATCCGTTGAAATCACGGTGAATATTGCTTGGAATAACTGGAATCAAATATTAATATAACAACTATTTTCATGTTTTCAGTTGGTCACGACGTATTATTTCTTTATGTCTTCTTTCTGTATCTGTTGCAGAATATTTTGCATTTGTTTGGTCAGAGATCGCCGACGTGACGCAGTGGGAAAAGCGTTAGTCAGACGAGAAACAAATTTTTCGTTCAACGTTCACGTTAAGGTCCAGATTATTACACATGGCAATGGGAAACCATCAAATGAAACACCACACATGAAAACATCATATTACTTTTACGATATATCAGTATCGTTTAGTGTCGTAAACCGTCTGCCCAACGCTGAGGGTGAAGATCCCTCTCAGAGGCAGAGAGATAGGAAGGGAGGGATGGAAGATGAAGACGATGAAAGGTCAATATGTGAGAGAAAGTGAGATAAAGAAATGTGTGGGTAAACTGGAAGGACGACGGGTGGAAGGAGGATGAAATGAGGGAGAGTAAAGCGTGGAAATGAAGGAAGGAGCAAAGGAGAGAACATCGGGGCAGAATAGAGGTAAGGAAGGAGTAGAGAACAAGAATGAGGAAGAGGAGGGAGAATAATATATGAGAAACGTGGAAGGAAGGAGCGAACGAGAGAATACCGAAGCCAAGAAGAGATAAGGAGGAAGTAGGGAAGAAAAATAAGGAAGGAATGAAGGAGAGTAATGCATGGGAAATACGGAAGAAAAGAGCAATAGAGAGAATACCGACGCAGATAAGAGGTATGGAGAGATAAGGGAAGAGGAATCTGGCAGAAATGAATCGGAGTAATGCTTGCAGGAAGAGAAAGGAAAAGGCGAAGGAGAGACCACTTGGACAGTGAAGAGGCAAAGGAGGTAGCCGGGAGAGTGGGGAAAAAGGGAGAAGAACAGAAAGAAGGAAGCGGTAGGGGGCCTTCCTCATGAGTTTCGAGTTAGCGAAGCTGCGCCCAGGGCCACGCGCTGCGTGAATCCGCATCTTGGTTTCGCGTGCCAAGCCGCGCGGGGCGGGGTGAGGCGGGGCGGGGCAGGGGTGGGGCGGGGTTGGCGTCGTTTCTAGTGCTGGCGCCGGCGCAGCCCTAAGAGCCGCTGCGGCGGGAGCCATGCGGAGGGAGCCATGCGTCCCGCTGCGCAACGGGGCGCGGCGAGGCGCCAAAGGGCGGCGGGTCAAGGCCGCGACGCAACAGTGTCTCTGGGCTCCCCGCGACGCGACACGACGCGCCAGCCTCTTTGCCGCATTCCTCGCGACTGAGAGGAGGCGGCCTCGTGGGCCCGCTGAGATTCCTCCGCTCGGTGCAAACGGTTTCGGCGCAAACTCAACTGAATTGGAAGTTGTGAAGACTGAACCCGCCGTGGAGTAGTTATTTATGCAACAAGTGCGTGACGGTGGCGTTTATAGAACGAGTAAGTGATAAGCAAGCGGCATTTTTACGACGCGGGGGCTACCTTCAATGACTAAAATGATCGGAATCACGAACGATTTGCATAAAAATCGTCTTTTTACACGACACGTATTTAAAACCCTCATTCATTTTGGCTTGTGGAAACTTAACTCACAGAACTAGGTCTAGTTCAGTCGCTATATGAAGGAAAATTCTTGCGGCTGACGGCTCTGATCAATATATTTCCGATCAACACCATGCAAATGATGGAGTAGTACACTAACAAACGGGCCATGGTTCGCGCGCTATCTTTCCTTCCTCTTCCTTGCCCTACCTCACATCTTACTTACACACACATTTACGCGCACACAGTACTACGCTTGTACGGAAACCAGTCGAGAGTTTAGAGCTTGGCCGGGCCGGGAAGGTGCCTTTCTAGTCGAAGTTACCTAGATGGGAAACCCCCACAAGCCCACGTGTAGGACTGCGCTGAATCTTACCATCCAGCGAGGGAAAAATACCGCCACCTTCCATGGTAAAAACATACACTACACTTACACCACTAATTACCATAGTAGTAGACGCGCCCGGACACACAATAATCGCAAAATTCCATGGGGTTACTTTCGAAACACACTCTATGTAATACGAATAGAAATTCAGAAAAACCATTACAAGAAAACGAATTTCAGACCTGTACATACAGTTCGTGATTCTTCCACTGAGGATGAATGAATTTTTCCAACTAAGCGAAATATAGAATTTGAACATCCAGTGTCCTAGTCAATAACATGCCATGTAGTACGATTATGCACTCTCCAGTGCCACGTGATGGCCCTGGTGCTCAATCACAGTTTGGCCCCGCGCTCAGCATAACAATTCTGCAGAAAATAAATTATTACATGAAATATAGTAAATGGATCATTGTAAGTTACAATCTCGTAATTTGTAATGTTTGAAATTTATAGAACAATATTTCTACTTTATCCATCAGTAATCCACATAATTTATTATTACATTATTGTATGTAACATTATCTGGCTGGACAACATTTTCAGGCGGCTGTCCTTCGGTGGTGTGGGATTTCAGTCTAGCCGTCGCGCTGTTAGTTTGCTTTCCCGGCCTCCTGGATGCAACGCCAGGTTCGAAATACAGAAAAATCACGTGTGGCACAAAGTGATTCACAAACTCCTGCAGTCTCAAAGAAACCCAAATTTCTAGGCTAAATATAATAAAGACCTCTTAAACCTATCTATTTGAGGCAAATTTATTGTACAAAATAAGTTGTGGATGAGATCAATCGAATAGAAGCGAAGCTTTAGTTTCTATTAAATGCAAAGACATTAGATCGATTTTATGATACTCAAAGTAATAGATTTAAAATATTATATTGGCGGAATATACAATCTAAGCAAAAGAAATGTTACTATCTCTTTTCACAGAAAATACAATATGGAAGCTCTTTGGAACAAGAGTATAAAAATTACTTAAACTCCTTTTGTAACCTTACTAATCATACAGTTCCATAGGGAGTGACGAATACAATACATTTAAGACGTTTTTGAGAAACAATTGCTGAAAAAATTAAAAATTTGTTGTATTTCACGAAAAATTACGCGAAAACTACTCATATCTGCAAAAAATCGTACATTACCTTATTTCAAGGACTGTATTTAAAGAACAGATTTCATTAAGGAGAAAAATATGCCTTCAATATTGTATTGTACAAAGACACCGAAAAAATTTGAACGTTTGAAAATTTCGAAAATTCAAGGATATCAACGAAAAGGAGATCTGCAGCATTCCCTTCAGTGTTGTTCGCGCTATTCGAGAACGCAGTTTAATAAAAAAATCTGGAGCCATTTTTGAAAAAAAAAGTTTTTGAAGCTTCATTAAAGGGAAGTACCATCAAAAATAAAAATCCAGGGATAGCGCAAAGAATGGTGCAGGTCCCATGTTTCTTGATATGCTGAATTTTTGGAAAATCAAAAGCGCATTTTTTGGGGGGGATCTTGCTGTTGAAGATAACGATTTTTTCTTGATGAATTAATATTTCATAAATAACATATTATGATCTTTGAAGATAGGTATTCAAACAAGGTCGTGTTCAATTTTTCGAAAATATTTGTAGTTTTTCTGTAATTTTTCTCGAAATACTGGCAATTGTTTTTCAAAAACCCCTTTAAATTTTTCCATTAAATTTTCTACTCGTATATATCAAAGGATGGTAAAATATATTACGTTAGTTCCATTTTTGGTCAACGTTCCTTATTTTTGAAAATTGCAAAAAAATAACATTTCAAAACTTCAAAATTGAAGATACCGATTTTTACCTTAGGCAAAGTCTGTTTTAAAATATCTGCTCTTTAAAAAAAGTCACAACTTTTTGGAAAATCGAGTAGATTTCACGTTATTTGTGTCTAAAATGTGTGCAATTTCTTAAAAAAATCCCCCAAACCGCACTTTTTTTACATTACATTTTCTCCTCATATGTAACAACGGACTGTAATATATATGGTGCTAGTCTAATTTTCGGCGAACTCTGTATTTTCCAAAACTGCAAAATAATTTTGTTGGAAATATTGCATTGAGACAATTGTAGTTTTAAGCGTCGGCCGAAGTTCAAATCTCTGTAGCTTAGTAGAATGGCTTACGGCGAGGTAACTCGGAGAACTTGAGTGCTATTGTTGGAGTGGAAAATAATTTTTGTTTGTGTAGTAGCATAATATAGCGGACCATTTAGAAATAATGCGCGAAAATGTGAGTTTTATAGCACTACTGGCTTTATCATAAAAATGACATTCATCATAATAGTTTCAAAGAATAAACTCGAATCAACTCAACATCAATAATCGTAAAGTAGAGAATCCTAACAATACGCGTATCAAAACTGTATTGTACAACTTGCCTATAATGTGCGGTCATCGTCGGTCCGAAATCGACACTTCAGTTCCTTGGTGAAAATCATGCTAACAAACCACTGTCAGATCCCACTCCTTACGAGGTGCCGCAATACGTTAAACTAAGGAATGAGAGAGAGTTGGAGGGACGGGGACGCTGATGGGGAAGGGAAGAGAGTAGAGGGAAAAGTTTAGCTGTAGAGATGAGGAAAAAAGTTGTCGAATTTGAACTGGCGAACTAAATTGGACCGAAAGTTTGTGAACTAAATTCGATCGAATTTCTATGCATGAGTGCATTTGCAGCATACAAGTAGTCTCTAATACTTGTGTATGCCCTAATGGGGTTGTTTGTCAATTTTCAGTAAATAGTCGTCATTTCAATGAGCAGGATTCGTATTAGTGTTTTCGCAGTGTTTTGCTACATATCTTGTATTTTGTTTTTGTGCTAAATATCGTAGGTCATTGTGCGAAGAGGAAGAAAGTAATTGCAACTTTTATGCCACATATTACAAAAATACTTCATTACCTACGGAATACACTACTATGATTAATGTTTTCCTTGAAGTAGTTGTGCCGCATTAACTCTTTCTTATATTAAAACGAGTTGCCGAGATTGGACCAACGAAGGTTGCTTTGATTGGACCGGCCCATCCTAGGAGCCTAGTAAGCAATATTTTATATTTTTCTTTCACGTCAATAGAAAGCAATGGAGTAGAATAGAATGTATGTAAATACATTTCATTTTGTGCGTCCTCTGATACCCTGACGGTTGCAGTAGATAACAAGCAAATTTATTTCTAAAAACATTGAGGAAAATTGTAATGACGAATCCTCTTCAGATGATTCTATCTGTAAACACAAGAAACAATGAAACTAAAATGTTAAGCAAAACTTGTCAACTGTTCTTTTAATGTTTCGGAGATAATCATCTATGGAAACAAGTGAAAAAGCACAGTTTTAACGAATCCAAACACCACGCAGCGACTAGGGTAATCGAAAAGACGGGAAATTATTTCAAGAATTAAAAATTAATTTTCTGTTCCGAAAAGCACAATAACATCGCGATGATGTTGAATTTTGATTGTTCTGTATCACATGTATAAAGGGAAAGGAAGAAGATATGATAGATTACAGTTGGTTCACAATTAACGAGTCAAACAAATCCTACGTTTAGAAATTTGTCTGGCCAATTTGCAGAAATGAAATCTATGGTTACTAGCTATTAAGTTCTACGCTTTCTTCTCATAACCTATTACAATGTTTTAATCAAATAAAGTACAATAGTTATTTTTATTAACGTAGAACTACGTAGTGTTTTTATTAATTTGTAATATTTTACAACTGGTAGGTAAGTTCAGTTTAAAATATTAAAATGATTGCCTCTAGATATAATGTTGATTATTAGAATGAGTTGTGAAAATCATAAGAGAAGTAGATTGTAGATCTTATTTTCCTGAACACTGTAATTTCTTTCAAAGAATCGAACATTAAGGGTTTTTCTTCATCGCCTGAATATTGTATTGATGTTATTTACAAATAAACGGATTTTTTAATTCTATATTTCCACTCGTGCTTTTCTTTTGAGGTCCAACTTAGGAGACAGACTCCAAATTAGGCAACCGGTATCCATATTTGGATCCATTGCACCCTTTCAGTTTTTGTCTATTCCTTCTTAGGAGAAACAGTGAAATAAACGTATTATATTTCATAATGCAAGTACGTAGATTTTGGATTATTTTGCTTGATTTTCATCGAGTCTTTATGGAGAACATGAAAATGAAAAATATAAAATTGACAACTTTGAAAATAGACTTTTGAATAATAGGTTGTCATATATGCTATTATTGTATTTGGATTCTAATTTGGCATTCATGGTATTATTAAGTTTAATATTAATAGTCGTGGATAGAAAACGCGGGATGTGGGAACTGACCCACAATCTAGTACGTCCATATTTTCAAACATTACCTCATGTTTAGAATCTAGTCTGTGTCGTGTAAGTGGTGAGAGTTTATTGGAGATATCCATTGTATTTCTTTTGTATCCCACCTCGCAATTACTTGAGATTTCGTTTGGTTTGTCCTCTATAGCGTACGGGCACATCATACACTAATGTAATATACAATTCTTATTATCATCTTTCTTTTCTGGGTCTTTGTTATTATTAACAGTACTTTTTTGTTAATATCTTAAGTAATTAATTTTATATTTATCTTATTCTATTGTATCACTGTACGTTGTTCTCTCCGGTGGATATAAGGAATAATATGATCGTTTTAATTGGTTTCGTTGTCAATGTTACACACATTATGAAATTTTATCCCGTAATGTATTTAAGAGGAATTATTTTGAAGTATTTTTCTAGAGTCCTTTTTCTAAATTATCAAAAATAGGAAATGAAGGTTGTTAGGTTATACACTGTTCAACATTTCTCATTGAACTGAATAAGTCGCATACATTAGGGTGAGGATCAACCACGTACCCAAAGATAGTTTTGTTCATATTTTTTTAAGGTAAGGATCTGTTTCATCATTTAGGACTTTTGTTATTTTAACGTGTCTCAATTATAAATAGTTTACCGTTATAATAGAAACCGTTATGACAGAAACTGTTGGCATGCGTAATCACAAGGCGAAAACTCCAGCGTTCTTTAGAGCCAGGCTGGTCCATAAATATGTTGCAATTTTATTTAAGTAATTATGGATGTGTAGAACAGTTGTCTATTCGTAGCAAAGTAGTGAATATGGAACTACTTCTTCAAAAAAGGACGAATCCGTATTGCCCTCGCGGATGGGACAGCAAGTACCGAAAATGTTCAAAAAAATTTGTCCTTGCCATAGCTTAAATACTGAAAATATTTTCATAAGAATTTCAAAGAATGATTATAATATAAATTTAGTTACATTAGTTCTCAAACATATAAAATGTTCCTTACATTGTCATGTATTCTGCGGTCCGCCGCTGATTACTGGTGTTTTCTGAGTATCGGAAAGACATTGGTAGGTGACTGTTAAAAAAAACGTGTTGTCGTCTTGCCCGAAAGAAATTAATGTACTGTGGTGCATCAGTACTCATATCCACCAATTATGGGATACTTGTGATGGGGCAACGTGGGTGCCGGGCCGTTTCAGCCTACAGCTCCACCCCCATTTTTCTTCAATAAGTAAAATTCTGTCAAACATACAAAAAGTCCCAATTTGGAGTACTAATAGAATAAATTAATGAGTAACCTCATGAGGCACTGGGGTGGCCACAGATCTTGGATATGACACAACGTGCAGACGAGCATCGGCAGTGAGAGGCGATCGCATCAGTCGGTGGTGTGGCGTGAAAATATGGATTACAGCGGCTAGTTATTCAATAGTAATTACTTATGATTGAGTGAACAATTCCCATAGTCTATGTCCGACGTAACCCAATCAATTATTGGATTCAGCTCGCTCGAACACGTCAAGCGACAGGAGGTATGGGTGGTAGCTGTGGGGCGCGGATGAGGGGGGCGGGGCGGAGAAGGCAGGCGCAGTCGACACGCGCCCCCGCGCCGGGAGGCCACTGCAGCGCAGGTGCGAAATGGGACGCAGCGAATTACGAGCCCATGCATTATGGAGAGGTGGACGTTCTCATGACTCGGGTGGGAGGAACGTACAAAAATTGGTTCATTTATCAGTCGGCGAACTCACGCATGTTTTGTCTCGGTGAATGCTACTTTGAATGATAATCTGGTTCTTATATACGAATTAACTGTTCCATGCACACGTACTAAAGGGATAATCTTCCAAGTATAATGATGGGCTTAAAAATGTTTCTGTTGAAGGTCAGCATAAGAAGTTAAGTAAAAGTAGCTGTCACACTTGCAGGTTGTTTTACGGGATTTGTTTGCAATACAGAGGACGAAGGAATAATTACAGAGAACTGAAGATCAAATGAAAAGTATTTATTACTAATTTAATTATACATTCGACTGTCACTTATATACAGTCGACGCCGCTTATTGTTATTATTTCGTGGCACAGATAATAGCACATATTTAACCGATATTGGTGTAAATTCTAAATGTACACGAACATTTCTAATGGAAGATTATCCAATGAAAAAGAAAGTCACTTCTGTCGGTTAGTACGAGGAAAATTCGCATTCATGATCAAAATTCATTCTTACCTTCATTCAATTTATACCCTTACTAAGAAAATAAAATGTATTACAATTTAAAATTCTATTACAATATCAGTCACGATTTATATAAATTTAAAAAAATCTTCAATTAGGACTGCTTGTGGTTTTCTCTGATGATTCCATCAATATATATCTTGAACTTACAATATTTCTAGAAATCAACTGACATGTGATGGAACACCTCGTCGCATTATTTCTAATGACTACCTTATCAGCAGTTTTTAAGAGGTTTACACAGCATCATCGTAATTTTCTTCTTCGCATAGTTCTGCTGCCATTTGTGAGTCTGTAGAAGTAATAATTATACGTATGTCCTCAGGAGATGAAGCAATGCTCTCATCCACAGCTATCCATTCCCGAAATTCGTTTTGCGTTGTATTCCGTGGTCAATTGCACAGGACTTCTTCACGCGAGGACCAAATGGTATCTGCTTGGCCTTTCACGAGTTGCGACCCACAAGGGATCAAAACTGTGCTTAAATGAAAATGTTTCAAAATAAAGATAACATAAAACTAATTCTGATCGTAATAAACGACGTTTTCTTAATTTTTTGGCTGAGAGGAGGACAGCTCACACTGAGCATCATAAGAATGAAAGTATTATCCGAATTATAAGAATGACCGTGATTACAATAGCCTTGATTACAATAAGTGTTTAAATTATTTTCAATTTTGTCCGGTTTTTAATGCCAGAAATAAGCATTTTAATATTTTTCTGTTTTTTTTGTAATGATATTGTAACCTCTCCTCAGGTTGTCTATTAAAATATTCATGGATTCGGGGCTCTTTATCAATGAAGATTTTGAAAAAAACAAACACAAAGTCATAGTCACAGAACATTTATAATTGGACGTTTTCTTTAACATTTATCAAAATACAGAATGTCAAACCACAAACAATGATACACACAAATATTACACAATAAAAAACCACATATCCCCAAAACAACACAAACAAGTTTCACTCAAATTTAAACAAAGCTTTGTTTGCTTCTGAAGACAATCATTTGTCCATTTGCTAGTTTCTTGATGACTAAAGCAAGAATTGAACGCTAGCACTAATCAGGTTTCAAAAGAAAATAAAGAATGATATGATAGTAAAGTAATATTCACTGAATATTATCACATTCCTAATTGCTGTAACAAACTGGCGTATAAGTACAAAAACAATAACTGAATTATTATTTTCTTTAGGTGCAGAATTAATTGCAGGTTATTTTTGTTAAATGACTGAAAATACATCCCACCTTAAAGATCTAAATGGAGCAAGTGAATGCCTCTTCAGAATACAATTCTGTTTCAATGTTAACAACACAAAGACTTTTAAATCAGAAAACACACTCCACATAACAAACACATGTAATCCCTTCTGAGATCAACATTAACACATTCTTGAAAATTTACAAGTGTTTAAATGTTAGACTGAAATACATATTTAAATGTAACCCATTATGACTCTTCTGTCGTATTAAACTTTTACATAATCAGTATAATAGGTGTTCGGGCCCACACGCAAAAGCAGAAAAGGGAGGTATAAATAAAACACTTCCTACGCCCTAGGCGGCAACACCGGAAGCGCGCCATGGAAAGTTCCATATGCCGAGCGGCACCACCGCGCCGCGCACGCGGTGCGGATAAGCACGCCTCGGCCACCCGAACCTTCAAAAGCCTTCCAGAACATGTCAAAATTCCAGCAGATGCCAATTGGTCTGTTCAAATTCACCCCTCTTCGCCATACTGCAACCGCTGGAAAAGCAGTCGCTAATTGGCCAGTTCAAATCGGTTCAAATCTCCTCTTCGAGTATCCGCAACCGAAAAGAAATCAGTCGCTGAGAGGCAGCCTCGCGAGAAGCATGTCTCGGGCTCCGAGTTAAAATATCACGTAAATTCTTAAACAGAAAGTAACATTCTGTACTTATGTTGTGGCAAAGTGAAAGCCACATTGTTTCAATTTGTTGTAGTTCAGCATTGTGTATAAATTTAACTAATCAATGTATTTCACACGAAGTTGCAAGTAAGTTGCGGGCGAGCATATATGCTCGCACTTCATGATCCAAGATGGAAGGTTCCTGTATTCTCACATTGAGAACAGTAACTTGGTTTATTTTAATTGCGAAGAACAATTGTGACAACTCAAAGGTTATTAAACATCATTCTGCAAGGTGAGAATTGTGTTTCCATGGTAACCCACATCATTATAGAATTCCCAACGAGCGTCGAAGGGGACTGAGTGGATTGCCTGCGAAAGCTCAACAACCAATATAATACAGTCCACTCTAAGCACAGGCAACCGCCCCGTCCAATAGGATAAATGATCTAGTCTTGCGCTCTTTAAGGGAATTATACAAGCAAAGATGAAGCATAAATATGAATGTCTCATTCCATAATACTCTGAATTTTACTCAATGCCTAATTTGCAATACTTAATAGTCACATAGTAAATACAATAACATTCTGCAATACTCTCGTTTTGTTCAGAAGGAACTGTGATTTGTTACGCACACTATTACAGACCACATGTTCCACGTGCCATTGCACAAGCGGAAACAGTTTGTAAATGTTAACCTCTATTTACAAAACTTCTTGCAATCTGTCTTCTTTTAAACGAGTCTATTGAATGTTTATGATACTATTTAACACAAACTGTATTTTCTAACACAACGCATTCTATCAACCGAAGCACTGATCACAATCTCTATTGAATTAACAAAATGTACCTTGCAATCCGTCTTCTTCGTAGAACCTGTCTCTTCAATGTTTATGATTCAATTTAACAGAAACTGTATTTTCTAACACAATGCATTCTATTAACCGAAGCACTGATCACAATCTATACTGTATTAACAAAACGTAGAGTACGAATACCCTTTTTTTTTTAAGATAACCTCCTTCTAAGCCGTCTCCAATGCAACAAGACCGTTTCACTCCCGCCTTCCTGCCTAGTGACGTCTCAACGGACGGTTGGGGAGAACCCCCTCCCTACCTCCGATACACCCCTCCTTCATGGAATAAACTAGTGTCGTCATAGCGGCAGCGGCGTCGCGAAATTCGTTTGTTGAACATTCGAATGGTCACAATATATTAAAAAAATATTTGTAATTTGTTTACTGTAAATATGTTCACTCACATATACTAAAACAAGAATGTACAGAATGAACCCTCTTCAAAAACATTTATCAATATTTTCGTAATGTACTATCTCAAAAAAGGAAAAGAAAGAAAATTAGTTTTGTCTGTCATTCAAAAACTGTAAAATCAAATGTAATTTTTTATTACTAAGGTATCGGCTTCATATGTATTAACACCCATTTTCTGAGTTTGTAAAAAATGTTTGTTGAAAGTACGTCTGAATATTGGCAGCCTTTTTACAAAATGACATAATTTCTAAATATCTTTTTAATGTTACTAATTTAGATAATGTATCAGGCAATAAATAACTTTTCCGAGGTTAAAGACCGCTTAGTTATAGTATACCGTATGTATTCTCTTGAATAGACGTCCTACCTTTTGGAAATTTCTCGTGAATATTTCCACGAACTGAAAGACGATTCTCTTTCACCACATTTTTGGTACACATCTAATATTTGGCTCTGTCAAATATTGTTTCTGCTACAGAATATCATAGTAGGTATTTCATGAGAAGTCTCACAGACAAATGAAATATTGTATGAATATCTGTCAGTGGCATCTACCAACAAACTTGGAATCAAATTAAACTTTTCTTTATATTTTGAATAACAAAATATAAAAATCAATACATTTATAATACAAAATCATCTTCCGATTATAAATAGTTTATTACACTGAACTGAATCCAGTCTTGTATTTACTACTTACTCGTGTTTTATTGACATTAACAAAATATGGGCAGTCTCATTAATTAACATTTATACTCAAAATGTTTGGATCACAAACATTGATCAAAAAAGTTTCTCTCAAATGTTTTAATACATTATTTACCTCCGTCGTTTCTCTTTCAGTTCTCAGAATAATAAGTCAACTAGAACATAAACATTCAGCATTTTGGGATGAGTTTTTGGAGACATTATTGAAGGCATCCCTCCCTTGCATTATCCTACTGTTGATCCACATTTTCAACGCATAATCACTGAGAAGTTTCTGGACATTTTCAAAATCACGAAACCACTTAACTGAAATTCAAAACTTCCGGCCAGAATCTTTCGCAGAGTTTTTCTACATTATTTAAAAGACATTTTGGGTAAGGACTAGAAATATTCCTCAGCAAAACAACGCGTTTTGAAATTGTCAGCAGAAATTTAGAAAATTTAAAACTACAGAAACTCGTTTTTTTAAAACGCATGGGGTATAAAAATACTATTGGGTGATTTGTAGATTGTTTGAAAGCAGTTGATATCGTATATCGTAATATTTTAATTTCAACCGTATGTATCTGCGTACGGAATTCGAAGATTGCACTGGATTGTATTACTTCATATCTAGAAGTCCATCTCAAAAATCGAAGATCCCTTTTGACGACAATAAAAAATATATCATCCCAATTTAATATGGCAATGTTCCATTTTCGCATCAGTACTTTTCCTTTTTTACGTAAATTATATGTTCATGTATATTTGAGCGATATAAACAGGAAAACAGCATATTCTGCAGATGACAAAATTAGAAAATATTGTAAATACGATTTCCATTTTTCTTCCATCAATTTCAATTTATCGGTCAATTTGGAAATAGTAATGTACTACACATTCCTAGTAATTGTGTATTAAAGTTAATATGCCTCATTTAATCTATTAAAAAGTATATTATACACACTGCATTATGCATAAAAATTGTGTGCAAATCAGATTAAGTAAACGATACATAACGTACTGATATGGAAGTAGATATATAAATTCATATTTTAAATACAAATAGATATTTACATAATTAATTATATTTAATTTACTTGGATGACGTTAAAAAGAAATTCATTTCAGAAATATTTATGCTTCCTTTCATAGATATAGTGCCACCTTACGTTCCCGAGTCCGCATCCTAGATTTCCCCTTCTCGTTCGCGGAAAGGGCACGGAAAAGAGGAGAGCGCTTGGTTTCCCCTTCCGTTTTCCTTCAGATACTATTCATTATATTCATTTGATATATCTTCTTTATCATTTTGATCTGCTTAAAATCTACCAAATACCGTTAGACCTAAAGCAACCCAATGGAAGGAGGATAATGAAGAGAGTTTCTTTGAACCTTAATAACCCAGAGTTTCTTTGAACAAAGTGCAATTACATTTCTAGTACATTAATGTGTACAAAGTAGAGCTACAATTAAAGTTTTTTAAGGAAATATATTTACTTTCAAAATGTAAGTTTAGTCTTTAAAAATATGAAAGTACACATTACAGAGTTCTGTTTAAACTGAAATATGAACAGAATCACTCATTATGTTGCATTTTTTCCATTCTTCCATATCGTTTGAAACATGAGACTGTTACAGCTACTTTTTTGTTAAACACATCAGTACATTTGCTTGATGTTGCCAACCGTTCCCGGAGCAATATAGTACAGTGTGACCATGTTCTTGAATTCTGACGTGTAACGTAGCTGTCTCATGTCTATTTATGTGTGTGGACTGTGTCTGCAAGATGTCTCGAAGGATTTGTATTTTCTTCTTTTTTTTCTGATTTCCGCACACCTATTTTTTATCACTATATCCTAAATGCTTCTTCATTCTCGAAAGTTGTACTTCCGTGGAGTGCTGCATGTCAATTATAAATCCACAGAATTTCATAGATTCATTGTGCTCTTTTTCGCTGTTAAAGTGTCATATTCTTTAAGAAATGTAATATATTACTAGCATGTATAATTTAATAAAATAATTTCAAATTGCGAGCATTGAAAAACTTTTAAAAAAAGGTACAAACTCGTTGAATATTGAAGAAACTTTCTACGTAGAAATGTAGTATTTCATAAGCATGAAATTATTTCACAAACAAGCGAAAGTCGAGACTACCTTGTTCTAAACTTAACACAACAGCGACTTGCCCTGACTGTGGACTCGGAGGTACATAAAGCGAGAACGACTTCCTTTCCAGTAGCTCACTGCCCCGCTCTGTGTAACAGTTTTTCCCTCGCGACGGGGAAATGAACCAGCGGTTATACGCCTCTTTTATTCGCATGAGAGCATGTGGAGTAATTCTACGGTAATGGCAATTCAGAAAAACGTTTAATGGGGCTGAGGAGCGCGCAGAGCCGTCCACCAAGGCAGCATTGAGCGCGTGCGATACGATTTTCGTTTTCCTAGAGTCGCGAAGTCATGCTTGCGAAGCACCGTCGGGCTCCGACAGTCTCAGCGGGACAACGAAGGTAGTGGGTAATAGCTATGATGTGTGCTTCTTACCATTTATAGAATGCCATGTATATTATATGACATGTATGCCATTATATTAGCTTGCTTCGACGTTCGAGATGATTCATCGAATTATGAAAGGGCATTCATTTGACCAACAACTCATATTTGAAAGGTCTCTTGTAATTTCATAGAATTAGTACTGCAGGAGCATAGAAAGTTTATTTACTAAGCACGAAACATTATATATTTAGAAGAATAATTCCAGACTTTGAGAGAGCAAATAAGTAGCCATAATATGTTGCCTTATTGAAATAGCATTTGAAATATCTTATTTGTTACAAATGTAACTTACTTGTCTTTGTGTCTCTTGAAAAACATTTGAAACACTTTGTACAAAATAAATGTCAATGTGAGGAGGAAATAAAAAGAAGTTTAAAAAAGCGATAGAACGGGCAGAAGTAATTTAATGAAAGAGAGAGTTTGGAGGTTAAGTAAATGAAGAATGGACAGGTTATCTATTACAAAGAAAGGGTGAATTTTGACAGTTTTGTTCGAATATGCAGGAGAGCGGTTCGCGTGCCGTCCATCGAGCTTCAAATCCCGGTCTTTCTGTGGGCAGGCAGCAGCTTCAGCGCGTAAAACAGCCCGCTTCTTTGTTGGGCGGCGGAGCAGAAGGGCGCTGGGGGGACGGGATGAATGAAACCCGCCCAGAGCGATCGCGTGCGGGCGAAGCAGCCGAGGGGCAGCGGTGGAGTGGGGCGGAGTGGGGCGGTTGTGGCGGCGTTCGGCGCGCGAGCAAAAGCGGGGCCAGGGCCAGGGCCGACATGTGACGGGAGGGGGAGCGGGAGTGGAGGTAGGAGCAGATGGGGACGGGGCGGGAGCAGGAGTGGGCGAGTGGCGGGGGCGGTAGCGGGAGCAGTGATGGAAACCAGAGGGAGCCAGGGGCCGGAGTCGGGGTGGGGCGGGATGGGGGGTGGAAGGAGAACGGGGAGAGGGGATGGTGGCGGTTGTGAGAGCAGAGGCGGAGAGGAAGCGGGCGAGGGGCAAGTTGTTGACCGGAGCGGGGACGGAGGCGAGCATGGGAGATGAAGAGAGGCTGGCGAGTGGGAATGGGAACGCAGTGGTTGTGGGAGCGGAAGAGTGATGCGGAGGTGACGGAGGGCGGCGGAGGTAGAGGAGGGAATGGTGGCCAAAGGGACGCCAGGTAGCGGATGTGGAGGCTGGGGGGAAGGAAGAGACACATGGTGGATTGAGGAGGGGCGTGGTCTTCATTGAGGCGGGGATGGGCCCGGAGGGAGGCCAGGTAGCGGGCGTGGAGGCAGGAATAGGAACGGAGATGCGTTGGGAGTGACGGGGCAGAGGTTGCGATGAGATCGGAGGAAGGTCGGGGAGCGGGGGTGGAAACGGAGACGTGGTTGCGGGAGTGGGGGAGGGACGCGGTGGTATCTGAGATGAGAGCGGAGGGAGGCCAGCTAGGGGGATGGATGATCAAGTAGGAACGGAGACGTGATGGGAGAGGAAGGGGCCCGATCGCAACTGGGGCGGGGTCGACGCCGGGGATGGGTGGCGGAGAGAGGCGGGGTGATGGCGGAGATGGGGATGGTGGCCGGAGGGAGGTCTGGGAGCAGGGGTGGTGGGAATGAGAACGGAAATGGACGAGGGGTGGGAAGGGCTACTGGTGGTGGGTTGGAGCAGAGGAGGCGTCTTGTGGCGGGCGTGGACGTGACGCTGTCCGACGCAGCCGGCACGACGCCGCGCCGCTCCAACGCAGGCCCCCGCGCCTCGCACCTCTCCTCGCATCGTTCGCGCCTGCGCCTCATCCCCTCCCCTGCCCTCCCCTTCCCTCCCCCTCCCACCCCCCACACCGCCACGCTTTCACTCTCACAGCTCACGCGCGACGCGCCAGCAGCCGCCACCGTGGCCAGCGGAACCGTCGACTTGTCGGCTGCCCGCCCCTGCCCCGCCCCTGCCCCGCCCCTGCCCCGCCCCCGCCACGCTGCCACCGCGACTACCCCTGCTGTGGCCACGTGGCACGCGGACGTGACGCCGGGAACCGCACTCTGGGCGCAATATTGATTCCGTTCGGACAAAACAAACATTTCCAGCCAGAAAAGACATTTCCGGGAGGCTTGGTAAAATTTCAATGGATTAACGGAGCGATTGTAGACGAATTAATCTTTATTTTGAGTTTTCTCCTTTAGGTATGGAAGATGGATTGCATTTTTTGAGTGTTAATATCAGTTAAATTTATAAGATTAAATGCGTTTTAAATGTATGTTTTCGATGAATGTTGTATAATTTGTATATAGATGTGTATGCTTAAGAAGACTCCGAGAAATATTCGAAACGGCACCTTGCATTAAAGTTCGCATTCTCTTCTTGAGAGTGGATTTGAAAACTGTAAAGAAAGCATCCGCCTACAGTTGTCTCAGAATAATTATTACAAAGTTCTAAAGTACGTAGAGGGGTCGGAAATGTTTCGTTTGTGTATATGAACATAGGATGGGAAAGTCCGATAACGGAGTTTTGTGCATTTGTGTCGTTTTCTCCTGTTTCAGACAAACCCATATGCACATATGTTCGGCAGGTCACGTTCTAAAATTGTCAAGGAGATTTCAACCCTGAGAATCTCATAGCTCATCCACGATTCCCAAATCCCTCACTCTTATAGATTTTCTAGATCAAATGGGGAATCATCCCATCTCTTAGTCGTAAGCATGGGGCTGACAGAAGGCTGGGGAAGAATGGATCGCACACGGTTCATAGCTCATTATTTCAGGTCTCGGTTTCAGGCTCCGTTCCCATCCAACTGACCGGAGGAAACCATGGAAACTATCAATTAGAGAAGTCAGCAGAAGTCCTATTTTCAGTGGTCGGGTTTGATTCACATACGTATTTAGCAGGTATTTTGTTCGTGTCGAAAATCCGCACAGTTTCGGGTCTCGATCCTACACCCTTCGGTTCTTCGAAGCTGGAGTTACGGACTCGCAATGCTACCAGAGCAGGTCTTACTTTTCGTATATCGTAATGTTTTTCTTGATTTTTGAAAAGATATGGCTAATCCCCTGTAACGTTAGTGTCAGAAGGGGATTCGACCCAGTGCTTGCTGCTCCCAGTGGAAGAGATTGGGAGGGGAAGAGGTTGAACGTGTTCGTAGCATTTCACTTTTTCCGATTACTGCGCCACCTACGGCTATATCTTTGTAATGTTGACAGCGCCATCACGACTAACCACGATCATCATGATACTTTCTTCAGTATTCGCAAACATGTAGCTCTATGTATAAAAATGCATTGAGCGCTTAAGCGAAAGATCTGGAGTTGAGAGAATCGTAATAAAAACGAATAGGCTAATCAATATAAATATAACTGTACCCAGAAAGACAATGTGCATTATGCAAAAGGGTTGGAAGGTACATATGACTCATTAAGAACATGAAAGATTATACTTCGACATTTCTCGGGATAACATGCATTGGGTTACATAAACATGTAATTACGTAAGGCCTCCATGCTTGCAAAAGCAACCTTCACGGCGTTGTGTTAAAAAATGTAAAGATCCTAATGTTGTTCTGTGATATTCCTTTTCATGCAGCTTGAATTTCAATGCAACGTTACTACAGATTTGCAATTAAAGGTGGAGACCTCATAACTCGCCCAATTTGATCCAGTGATTGTGTCTCCGGGTCTGCAAGTGTTGGAGGCGGCAGCGATATGAGAACGAGCGTTGTGCTGTTGAAATAGAGCATTATTGGGGGCGTTCACTATCAAAGGAAACCCTAAATGCGGAACCTCAACGTGACGATGAGGCGTAAAAGTGAAACCGTTTTCACTGGCGCAAAAATGGAACATATCACCAAACTTGTGGGGCCTTTGTTGCGGTTTTAAAAACGTTAAGTCATAACGGTCAGCATGGTGTTCTGCATTGTGCAGATATCTGAGAGCACTGGACAGTCCATCTGTCACCAGTATATTCACAGGATGCTGCATAGAAGCCTTACTGTTCCCTGAATTATAGCAATGTTGGCAGGAGGTGCTGATCGTTATTCGCGCTTTTCCGACAAACAGTCTGCCCTCTTTCCTAGTGGTTCGTGAATTTCGTCGAAACCTAGTGTGGTGTGTATACCTTCCCTCTATTCATTGCTACCAGCAGCATCCACTTGTAATTTCCGCGCGACCGGGAGGGGCGCAATATGGCAAAACGATCTAAACTCTTGAAGCACTACAATACGTCCAATCCCGAATGCATTGATGAAATTACAGTCCAACTCTTTCCCGACGCATATTGCGCTTTCCAGAGATGTCGACACAAATGTAGGTACCGCGAAACGAAACACACACATTATGACCTTCCTTTGTATTCCGGGAAACCCAGAATTATTTCATCATTCCCACCGAATGGCACGTATGTGGGTCGGCGTGGTCGTTGACAAATTGACGTATTTCATGATGTGGAACATACTCACCAAGTTCGAATCATTCCGATTGATCCAATTGTATTTACGATGTGGACTGGCTGTTGATCTGGAATGTTGAGTGAAGTATTAAATAGGACTGCTCTGCTCAAGAAGCGTTCCAAAAGGAGAACGTTTACAAACTCTTGCAATTAATTAGATAGTGTCACTTCCGGGTCGAAATCGTGAACGCGCTCAGTCAACCCAAGAGCCAGGACCCGGATCCCCTGACCTGGGTGAGAGTGGCAGCAAGCGCTCGGACGTCTCATTCAGAAAGTCGAGGGTGGCCAGGGGTGGAAAGCCGAAGCGTGGCGGACTGGGCGGAGTGGGCGGGGCCCCGGCTTTTGTGCGGGCGTGGCGGCGGCGGCGGCGGTCTCCGGCCGCGGCGGGGGCGGAGGCCCGGCGCGGTGTCGGCCGCCCCGGGCGGAGTCAGCTGCGGCTCGGGGCTTCCTAAGCTTTGTGACGGATGGCGACAGGTGACAGGTGGGGCCGCCCGGCCCGGGGCGTGTCGCAGGGCCGACGCCCTCAAGCGGCGTGACGCGGCGCGGTGTGGCGTGGCGTGGCACGGCACGGTGGCACGGCGCGGCACGGGGAGGGGGAGAATGGGGTGAGCAGTGCGTGGCGGAGAGGCCTGGAAAGCTCCCCCATCCTCGGGCCCAGCTCTGTCCCTTCCCTCATCTCCCTATCCTTCTTCCCCTCGCCGCCCCCCTCGCCGGTCGCTTCACCGATGCCTCAACCTCCCCGACCCTGTCCCGTACCCGCCCCTCCCCCGCCCCGCGTTCAATCTGCTAATGGCCCGGTCGCTGCCGCCCTTCCCTCGCCGCCCCGGAAGTACACGCCCCTTATCCGACGAAGCCCATTCAGCGGCGGGCTTCCGCAATTTACCGCGCCTCACTGGTGAATCACTGTTACGGATTTCATTACCCTCGCCGGCCCGTAGACAATAGGCGGGCCCGGCGACGACCACCCACGAAGTATGTTACGTAAAAGGACTACGAGCCGCGAACGTTGTCGCGTGCCTGTCCTCCGAAGGCGACTGCTCGATTGGAGATAGCAGGAACGAGGCGAGCGCTAAAGCCGGGCCGACGACTTCGCTACCGAATATGCATGCGAAACTCGACGCTAACGCTATGCAAATGGAGTCAGAAATCGCCGCTCCCTGTCATCTTCGATACATTCCCTCTCTCTAGAGAATTAATTGGCGGGTTGTTGATTGCTGCGGGCAGCTTGTCACTCACCTCGGTCTGCGAAAACGCGATGGTTGAAGCACAAAGCGATTCTGACAGCTCTCGATCAACTACGTCGAATAGGCTTTATATCCTATAACTGTCGGGGGGATATTAACAGCTCATACTTTCTCGTAATATATGGAACTGCTACGCAAGGTTATAATACTACTTGCATCTGGAAATGTGTTTCCAGGTTCCCAGCTGGAATTTTTCCAGACTGGAATTGGAACTCAGATTCTTAGACTTAGCGTGTCATTCACCTTATAACTGTATCACCAGCTCGGAAATAAAATCTAAGTTGGATATGGGCATGAGCATGAAATCTGAGAGTTTTCCTGTGAGTGTTGATCTGATTTTCCAGAACCGATTTCATTTAGAAAAATGTATATCTTCAATATTACAGTTGTAGGAAAACGCCGAAAATTATTTGAAGTTTGCTATTTCCAAAAATGCAGAGAGCTAAACGAAAGTGGAACCTGCGCAATTCTTATAAGCGAACTTTGCCCTATTCTCGAAAAACAAGAAAGAATTTGGAGCCGTATTGAAAAAGTTGCGCGCCAAAATTACGCAAAAACTATTCAGTTTCGAAAAATTGTACGTGACCTTACTTAAAGATTAATTTTGAAGAACAGATTTTATGAAGGAAACAATTTCTATAACCCAGATTGTAGTTGTAAATTTTTGTAATTTTCGACAATAAAGTGATTTTTTGAAATGGCACAAGTCCCAGTTTTGGAATCTGAGCCATTTTAAGCGTATTTTGCTCTATCTTAAAAATGTGCAGCCATATTTGAGATAATTTTGAAAATGTTAACAATGCTTCAAATAAAACATCATCTTCAATCAAATTATGTTTCAAATTCGTAGGAACTTGGGTCGACCAGATTAATCGGTGAGGGTCAATTTTGGAAAAAATCGTCTGAGCTGTTAAGGCGCTATTTTACTCTCGGTAAGACAAGACAGACGTTTTGCCGTAATCGAATTTTTTTTATATCAAGCTCTCACAATACCTTAATTCTCACTACAGAACGCAGTTGATGAAAAAAATGACTACGTAAATGAGCAATATTCATCCACTTTTTGATATTGGGGAGCTGTAAAACTAGTTTTGAGTACAAAAATCCCACTTTACGCTGCAGCTATACAATTTTTCTTTACTTCGTGAGTAGTAAGAATAATAGAAATAGTAAAAGTGGAAGAGTAGTAGATGAAATAGTAAAAATCTATTTAATTCAAAGAAATTGCGGTATTCTTTTATAAAATACGTCCATCTTAATAAAATATATGTTATATATATGTTCATGAACTCTAGATATTAGATCGTAAAATTTCGTTAAAGAAAATTAGTTGAAAATCAGTTACGATAACGATTTGAATCTCAACGATTAATCTTTTATAGTCTGTTCTCTGAAATTTTCAAGATCGTTTCCAAAGGAAATAATGTAATATGTAAATTTCAGTAACAATTCTAAACTTATCAGACAGAAACCGCTTTGTTATTTCCTTTTTACTTCACATTTGTGTTTACAATTGCACACGAATAGAATAAGAATACCTCAGAATATGATCTTTTTTCTGCCTTGGTCTATGCATAATCTTAGCAACTGCCATGTGTGTGAAAATCGTCGAGTTTCTCGCACAGTGTTCTTGCGGCTTTCCCAGAGAAACTATCATTATCCCGAGGTGTCAGGGAGCTTCCGAAAGCGGCGGACTTCCACACTTACACTTTGTATTCGCTTCTCTGGATTGAAATCGACGCAGTGACATCTTTTACTTTCTAACTATATCCAAAAATCCATACTATGTTAAAAGCTCCTTTCGTAGAATTAGTTTGTTTGCGTTTGCCAATAATTGGTTTGGCTTCTTAGTTAAGGGTAGGCTTCTTAATATAATATTATAAAGAGATGTAGGTGATGTAATCACTGACGAAAAATGAGAGGTTGTATTTCTTTATAATTGATCACTTTGTAAAAATAGAAATATCTAATAAATTATCATTGAAGGCCTAGAGGTCATTATTAAACATTGTATTTCTAGTGCTATATCCTTATTAAGATATTGGTTGCTGATTACTGGTAACTGATATTTGGTGGGCGCTATTGAATTGGCAAACGATGATTTACAGGTGTAAGTACGGAGAGGACGGGATGGATAGAAGACGTAGCCTTTACGTGGGATTCCGACTCGCAACTCGAGCTCAGAGCGGTCGCCGATACAGACTTCTGCGCCATTTGCATCGTCATGATTAGCATTAGAACTCAAAACGACGATTTACAAGAGATTTCTTACTTGCCAGTTTCTTTTTTCTTGTATGACGGAGTAATGACGAATGTAGAATACTCTTTCTTCTTTTTCTTCTTTTTTCCCAACAATTATTGCCGCGGCAATGACTGTAATTGGGTGGTCCTAGGGTTTGAGTCCTGACAGTGGCGTATTTTACGACCCTACCTAAACAGCAAGGTCGAATTCACCCGCTGTCTGGAAGAGAATTCTATCGGCCGAGTGTTCTGATCGGTAATTTTCGGACATTTCTTCTATTAATGCCTATCAATATAATGTAAATGCCGGATCAGTCATCACCAACGGACCATACCATCATAAACGGGCCCTGAAATACTTGCAATCAGTCCTACCTCCTTCGTGTCTCTACCAGTCCCCTTAAACATAAATACTTACGAACTTCATGCACCACACTACCACACATGTCGGGAGCATAAAGCTTGTCCCGGCTGGGGTGGTGTCCCGAAGGATGAGGATACTAGGAGGGGAAGACCCTACAGGTATGTATAGGTGTGTATAGGTTGGCGTCGGATCTCACATTCCAGTGGGGCCATCTCCCGAGATATGTCTCACAGAACACGTTTTATCGACCACAGCCGTTGACGCTTTTGAAAGAATCAATCAAATCAATCTTCGTCCCAGCCAATATTCATGTGGCTTTAAATTGCGTCACATGAAGTTTTTGGACTAATAAAACATAGGCGGCATCTATTCATCATACTGAGCCAACATTATTAATAAAATAAATAATAATTAATATCAGACATCCTTACCCAAATTTCATTTTTATTTTGAACCATGTTGCAGTCCCGTACACGGGAAGTAATTGAATTCGATCGTTGGGTAATTCACAGTTCAGATTTCCACAGAAACACTAGAAATATTTTTTTAACATTTCTCCCAACTCTCACGTTACAATAGAAACTGGGGTCCAGCATCAACTGCTTTCTGCAATCTTGTACGTAATATACTGTTCAAGCCGTCAATTTTGCATTTCGCCCCTAGCTTGGCGCCGGATTATTCATATTGAGATGCACAACGCCCAACTGTACATGTTCCTGAACATCTACATCTGTCTGTACATTGCGCGACAGCCCGCGTTCGAATCATGGCCTACCAGCAGCATCTCGGCTTGGCGGCCATGGGTTAAGGGGGTACGTGTGATTTGCATTTGATTTTTTCGTGTTTCCGGGCGCGTCAACTGCTTTGGTCATTAGTCCCGTTAGTGTAGTGCATGTTTTTCTCTCGGGAGATGGCGGTTATCTTCCCCCGCTGGATGGCGAGATCCGGCGCCGACCTACCGTTGGCTAGTGAGGTTTCCCCAACCAGGACTCTCCCACCAGCGGGGCATCGCCCCAGCCGGGACAAGCTCTAAGCTCCCGACCGGTCTCCCGGAATATGTGGTAGTGTAGTGCATGTTAGTGTAAGTGTGTGTGTGTGTAAGGGGAGAGGATAGGACAAGGAAGAGGAAGGACAGATCGCGCGCGGTCCGTGGCCCGTTTAGTAGGGTACTGCTCCGGCATTCGCCTGGTTTTGATCGGAGAAACCACGGAAAACTACCGATCAGAGCAGCCGGCCGCTAGAATTCTCCTCCAGAATTCGACCTAGCTGAAAAGCTAGTGTCGAAAATCCTGTCGTCGTCAGGACTCGAACCTAGTCTCGGTCAGAGGTTCTGCAGTGACATCAGTTGATGCACTGAGCTACCGCTACCGGTACATCCCCACGCCGTATTCTGGTCTTCTCAGCCTGAGATGTGAGTTTTCTCATTGTCACACAACAACATATACTGGGACATTGCAAGGAGAACACGCATTATAATCTTACGGGACCGGGAATCGAATCCGGGGTTGCGACAAGGAAAACGAGTACGATGACCAATGAGCTAAACCGCGAGGGCAAACGTCTTCATACCAACTTTTAATTACAAAATGAAATTTTATTGTCACGTTATTTAACGTACTCTTCTGATTTTGTTTAAATAAACTTCGCGCGATATTTGGTTGTACTAGACATATCAACGTTCAAAAATGTTTAAAATCTAATTAATGGGTGATCACAATGACGTCAACACAGAAGTGAAACAGCTGTTGTATGACGCAAGGTTTGGAAATATATTAATTCTGGAAAATCAAGGCCACGCCCCCTTTTGGAGACTACGCGCGAGATATTGTTTATTAGGCAATGCGTCAATCGTAACTTCTTGCAAAGCATGTTTTATCGAGTTTTTGGAACAATTAATTTTACGAGTCATTCTCAAATGTTTCGCACAGTATCTCTCATGTCAAGAGGTAATGAGTCATTTGAATTATGCTTTATGCCCAAATCGCGATTTGTTTTTGCAGAGAACTCTTTTTTATTTCTCAGATTCAAATGTCTGGTAGCGAATGACAGTTCTACTGGTGAAAATCGGATCGCGGTGGATAACGGTGTGGGGATTGGTAGTAGGATAACGGTGTGGGGATTGGTAGTAGGATAACGGTGTGGGGATTGGTAGTATTTTCGTTGACACTGTACTTCTATTTTATTAAATATTTCATTTTCATCATCATTCTATTATTTATCATATCATTCTATAATTTATTAAATATTTCATTATCATCATCATCATCATCATCCTCATTGATCCTTACGTGAGATTAACAGCGCATTCCCAACTGCTGAGATGGACTGGGCAACCTGGCGCCTCTATTGTCATTGTGCTATATCCCCGCAGCTCACGCTATTCTATAAGCAAATAAAATCAATGAGTTTTATGAAGTAATAATACCACACCAATTGCCTTAACGTAGTTAATACTGCATCCGCATCTCAAGTTAGCTAGTTTGAAAGCTGGCTGGATTCGTTTTGCACTTCTGGAAAATTTTCAAGTAGATGTGTTAAACGATACCCTGTAGAAAGACATAAAGGCAGGCTGCCTTGATCGGCCGTTTTGACCGTTTCTCTTATTGCAGGTCAATGGCTGAGCAGATATTAAGATGCTCTCAACTAGGGTCTTGAGCCACTCCTTTATCCAGCTGTATCTCTTGATAACTTGTGTGCTCTTCACGAATTCGACGGGTGTCTCTATAAAGACTATGATTGTTTCTCTTCTATTTATCGAACGATGTGTACAAATTAATTCCACATTGTTACTAACAATGAAGTTTATTATGGGTGTTTCGCGAATCATTTTCTTTCTTCAGGAACCAAGCCCAATTTCCTGGCAATAACAACTATACAATGTTTCCCACCCGTACAACTCGTGTTTCCCGCCACATTTAGTAATGATCAGTAACGCAGTAAATTGGTGTAAAATACTAATGTCAATCTCGCAGCGGAGGAAATGTTTTATAATAAAATGCGAGGGAGGTTGTATTGAAGTGACTGGTGGCGCGAGGGCGGCGGGGGGAGGACGGGACGGTGGGCGGGGCGATGTGTGGCACGGGAGGCAGGGAGGCGGGAGCACAGGGGACGAAGCGGGAGGCAGCGGGTGAAGACATGGAAGGCGGCGTGGTGGGTGACGCGAGGGATGGCACAAGGGGTCGCGGGGGGGACAGGGGGCGCGGGGGGTGGTACGAGGGCAGTGGTGGGTGGAGCCGGTTGTGACGCGGGAGGTTGATGGCGCGGGTGGGGGGCGGGGGCAGTGGATAGCGGGAGGGTGGGGGCGGGGGGCGCGAGGGGGCGCGTGGGGGGGGATGACGCGGGGGTGTCGTGAGGGGCGGCGCGGGGTTGTGCCCCGCGGGTGCCGCCGCCCGGAAGAGCACGAGGGCCGGCCAGATGGCAGCGGGCGGTGGTGCGGCACTGCGGCGGCGTCAGAGATTGCGTTAAGCCGCTCCATGAATGCCCGATGAGCCGCTTCATTAGCCGAGGGCTGTGGCGGTGGGCGGGGCGCGGGCGAGCGGGCCGGCGTGGGTCTGTGCGGGACGGTGCGGGACGGGGTGGCGAAGGGAATGAGTGGCGCTCGAAGGGACGGGCAGTCGGTGGGCCGGACGGGCGGAGGGTGCGCGGGCGAGGCGAGGCGAGGCGAGCTGTCGCCCCAGGCTGCACGAGCCCCGAGAATTGGCGACGTCCCTCGCGGCGCGCGGCGGCTTGGCACGGCGACGGCGGCCAGCCGCAGCCCCCGACCTGGGACGCGCGTGTTCGGGCTGTCGGGCGGCAAACCAAGAGCGTCCCGGAGCTGTCCGTCCGCGTCGCCGCTACTTTCTCCCCAGCCTTTCACCACCTGCGACTGCTCTTTGCGTCTACATCTGCGCGTACAACGCGTCTCTGATCACCCACCAGCCCCATTCCTCTCGCTCTCTGTGCGCCATTCGCTTCTTGTCTATCCCTCCGTTTCCTTGCGTCTCGTCGCCAGTTGATCACCACGCGCATCCGTTTCCCACCTCTCGCGCAGCCCTCCCGCCTGCCCCGGGCGCCGTCGTCGTCCCTCCCCGTCTTCCTCCCTTTCAGCGTTTGCCCAGCGGCTTGGCCTTCGGGTTCCGCTGCTGTCTCCGCCGCCGGTCTAGTCAACGGATTTGTATAGACGTCCTGAGGTGGAGGGTTGGAGTCCGGTTGACGAATATGCCATGAATAGGGATAATATTCTATGAATAGGGAATCTTAGTGTATACCGACCGCAGCTGGCAAGATGGAAGGAAGCTCACTGGCTGCAATTCACGAGGCCCCACGTACCAATAAGAACGGCATTCAAAGGTATGTTTGCCGTGGCCGTGGTTCTGAGGTTTCGTCTATCCCTCCGTATGCATTCTCAGAATGACAAATCGAGTTAACATGTAGTGCATCCTTGCTGCGTTTTGCTGTTTTTGTTATTTATTTTATACACAAAGTTTTCTCTTACATACAATTTCACATGAAAACTACCGATAGGTGTTTCCATTTTGTAATCATATTCATAATTAGAGAAGTGTGACGTATTATATTCTCAATTATACACGATTCGCATGTGCATAATGTAGTTTTACACATGGTGTAAGATAAAATTGCAAGTAATATTCTAATCATATTACTTGTATTAGAGGATGAAATACTTGATTATGCACTGGGTTTATGAATGATATCTCTCGTAAGGGATATTGTGATATAACACTGATTTGCTCCAAAATTTCATTACACAGTGCATTAGAAACTAATTCCGAAAATTTTATTTCAGGAATCCTGTATGGAAAGATAGAAACTCATTTATGTCTTTGTTTTTCATAAGATTTATTACCGAGCAGAAGGCACAGTGTAGTACACCAAAAGAAGCTACGCGTCAGCACTTGTGGCCGAGGAACTTGCTGCTGCTGAACTTGAGGCACGGAAGCAATACCTTTTTGCGTTTCTATTTGAAAATATTCCAATTGAAAAAAAAAGTTGATTTTTTTCGAGAGTAGAACTTCGCAGAAAAAAAAATCTTGTCTAAGATCTCTTTGTTTCGTATCAGGCATGTCAAACGCGCCGGCACTAGCTACTTCACCGCTTCGCTCTCGTTTCCTCTCCAAATCCAGAAACGGGTGTACACGCTGAAGCAAGCAGCATGAGGCGAAGAATAATGGCTTCTCACGAAAATAAGTTTGCTAGATTTGATTTATAAAACAAACGATATTTGAATTATTATTGAATTCTTAAATATTTATCAGTATGTTTATTTTTTTTAATCTGCCTTATGTAAACTTTTTTTCCAAGGAGAAGGAATGTGTTAAAATAGAAATTTCTTTCCTTGTTTTCTTTTTGTTTTGTTTTATTAAATTATTTAGTTAGGTTGTATATAATAATAATAATAATTAATAATAATAATAATAATAATAATAATAATAATAATAATAATAATAATAATAATAATAATAATAATAATAATAATAATATGAAATGAATAAACAAGCCTCTAAAAGTTAATAATTCTCGCTTACGGATGGACAGCCTTTTTAACAGGGTGGAATCTTTGTCTGGTTAACCTCTTAACCTGAACGTAGACAGTTAATGCAATTATTGCTCTGTTAAGTAAACACGACTACAAAATCAAGGTACTTCTGTCCAGACTGTTTAATTTTATTCAATTGACAATTTGAACCTGAATGATGTATTATTACATTGTAATGGATCATTGCATTGTAGAGCAAACGGGAATTAATGTAGTTAAGTTTGGGGCAATGTCTAACAACTAATTTCTCTAAAAGAATGTCTTGGACCAGATAACGGGTGACCTATCGCTCCCTCTGGATATTTTCTGCAACCCTAATGTGGGGCTAGTTTCTCTGGACGCACTGTCCTAGAACTCTGGAAAGCTAGTTTCCCTGCCCTCAACCTTCACGTGCATGCTTTATAGCATATCTTAACTGCAATGATGTTATTTGTCGACTTCTTTGTCATATTTTCCAATGTCGTTCTCTCCATCGTGAAGTCAACAGAAAAGTTTAAGAGTAATAATATGTGTTCATCTGTTCATGTAGAATTCCGAATTTAAAATTTCACGTCTTGACTTTTATGTTTTGTGCATTACGTAGAATGCCATTAATGCTATTCGGAGTGTTCATTTCTGCTAATGTGTCTTGCCAGCTCTCCAAGAAACACTGTCCGTCCAGCCCCTCGCAGCCAAACTACTCCGTTCAAAAGATGCCAGCCCACACGTCGCTCGCCTCGCGAGCCCACGGAGTTCCCTATACTCCCCCTACATTTTGGCAAGCGTCAGGCGAGGCGGTTGCGCTTGTCAATTACACGCAGCCCGCTCGCCCCAGCCCAAGAGGCTTCAGCAAACTCGGCAGCAACTTCTCGCCGCTAACACCTCGCGCAGGTTAAGGCAACTTCCTGCCAGGATATTGCCCTTCCGTCCTGCTCGCCGTCGCGTCGGCCGTTGATGGAACAGGGGAAGAGGAGGCTGTGCATGGTTGGAGGGCGCACTGTGTGGCCGTGCTCGTGCACCTCAGGTGGAACGACTTCACATGGACGACCGAAACGCGCGTTTCTCATTCGGCGCCTCGACGTCGCTTCCCTTTTTTGTTAGTTCCTCTCCACTGTACCCCCTGAGGGGGAGGGATTTTATTTGCTTTATAGGGTTTACAGTAAACCGCTGCCTTGTGGCTTAAGCAGCTGAGAGGGAGGGCTTTTCTTAATAATTAACTGAAACTAATTTAATTTTAGCTTTAATCAAATTTATTAGTATATAGCACTTTGGCACACCTAATTTTTTTTAAAATATTAATTTTTTCCAATGTTAAGTAATGATTTGTTTGTGTTACTTTTTAAATTTTTTATATATTTATTTTTTTCTTGACACTTCACTCATTCTTGTTTCATTACATACATAAAACCATTCATTCTACTCATTCACACCCACTGCACTGCACTACACTAGTGTTCTGTTCGCCACGGCACTGACTTCACACAGTGTCCGTGGCGCTCGGGCCCATTGGAAGGCGTGGCAGGTGGGCGCGGCGTCGCTTTCCCTGGCGCTCTTATTTGTAATTGAGGGGCTTGGGGCTGTACTAAGATAAGCCACTCCAGCCACAGCCTTCCGCTGATCCTAAATGTTAGTTCTCGTATTTCGATTTTGGTCGACGTGTTCTCATCTTGGTACTGCCATAAGCTCTTCATAAACACAAACAAGAACTATGTCCTAAAACGATAAGTCTCATAAGCCACAATTTCCCCCAAATGTCGATATGTCAACATTTCAGAATAGCGGGATGATTGTGACTTGTGAGAATTGTTTTGTTACCGCCTCAATTCCTTAACTTTTCCTAGATTCGTCGGAAAAATACCAGTGCTGTTGTGCTGCACGTACCCGCTGGGGTCTGTCAGACTTCAGTAGAAAGTTTTTGGTAGTTTTCTGAAAATGCTACGCTCTGGCTTCGTGCTCCACGTAAATTAAGTTTGTAGTTCTGATTAATAATTTGCTAACTATTCATTGTGATCACTTTTTAGAGAATAATTACGATGTGCAAACGTGTCAACAGGTGAGATTGAGATGTACAATTTGTCCCTGAACAAAAGTAAATTAAGAAATATCTATGTGGTGAACAGAGATTTCAGCTTCGTACAGTTTGAAATAATTAAACACAAATCAGGCAATCAGGTAACAACAACTTTATGAGAAACTTCTCGTTTCTCTCCCATACACTGAGTCTTGCACGTACTTAGATAGAAAACATTATGTAACATTATTTCATGAATTACATGAATAGATATATCAATTAAAAACTGTTCAAAATGTATCAATGTAATAATTAAGAAAAGGTGATTTAATTTTTCTAAAAGAATACCTAATCCGAATTTATCAAAATTGAATTATATTTTTTTAGGTCTGGGATATGTAACAAAACATAAATTTGTATGTGCAGGGTTAAATATACTTGAGAAACTACGGAAAATCAGTGTGTATTTTTTATCTGAATTTTATCCACATATTTTTTAGTTTCCGGAAAACGTATGTTTCTATCCAAATGAGACAACAAATTTTAATAATTAGTCAACCTTAGTATATTCTTAAAATGTGAGCGATCAATTTCTTCTGAATATCGTATGGTACGTAAAGTCCTAAAAGTAAATTATTTTTGGATAAACGGTTTTTAAAAAAAGTGTGGCCCAGAAATGCATGTTTACGACCTGAGTGAATCTAAAGAAATCCTACTTCTTGTAAACACCCTTATATATTTTTTAATATTAATGATTTCGGAAATTGTATTCACGTGAAGGAAATTATAGTAATTCAATGGGTGCATGCAAGAACCTGACATGTTACATTTTTGAAAAAAAAAGAGCTTTTGCCATTCAAAAAGCTAACATGTGTCCCTCTATTTTCCCACAAAAACTGATAGCTCTAAGTAGTTCACGAATCTCTCAATGGATAAAAATGTCATTGGGTGGGAACAAAGCTTTTTCCTTCGTGCGTGAAGAACCTGATATGTGTTTTTCTTCTCACAGCGAATTCTATGTTAAAGGTTGGTGAAGTGCATTGTGTACAATTGTGATAATGGGCGATTGAGGTGCAAAGAAAAAGTTATTTGATGATTTTATTGGAAATATTACTAGTACGTTACGAGTTTATTATTTTTTTTTTATTTTCAAACGTTCCACACAGGAGAAGTTATTTGAAGATTAGAGGAGAAATTATTGGTAAGTTACGAGTTTTTTACTTTTATTTTCAACGATTTAACCAGAAACATTCCGAACTTCAGAAAAAGTATTTGTCAAGGAATTTAATCTTCACTTTGGCCATACAAAATTGGACTTGTGCAAAACATTTGACAAGCTTGCTATAGATAGCAAAAATGTATGTGACGAAGATACAAAAGCAAAGAAAAGAACTGCATTTACGAAAAGCTGAAACAGCTCACACTATGATAGAAAATGATTTTCTAGCTCTGCAGAATGATTCAAATACATGGACAATAGCGTTTGATATGCAGCAGGCACTCCCAACACCTCATATCCATACTAAAGTGGTTTTGTACTCCAGGCAACTGTGGACTTACAACCTCGGAGAATCTGATGAAAATGAAGGTTCAATTCAAGTCCTGGTAGAGGACTTAGCTTGTAGGGGATCACAAGAAATAGCATCATGTTTGATCTCTTATTTCGAAACAACTCTGAAATTCTATCAGGAAAAAATTAATATTCTGGTATGATTCTTAGGGTGGCCAGAACAAAAATAAAAATATCATTTCTTTGTTGTACTACTTAGTACATGGTCTACGTCTCTTTGATGAAGTGCAGCATAAATCTCCCAGGACACCCCTTTCTTTATTGTGACAGAGATTTCGGGATTATTGAGAAGAAAAAGAGGTCCACACTTGTTAGCTCTTCAGAGCAGTGGGTAAACAGTATCAAGGAAGCGAAACGAAACAAACATTTTCATGTAACAAAAATGAAGAGAGAGAGAGAGAGAGAGAGGGAGAAAGAGAGATGTTATTTTTCCTAATTCCTATTGCCTCGTCTATATTCTTCTGCAAAACATGTTTTAAAGTGAAAATTCAGAAAGATTCGGAAATTAAAATAAGGAAAGACAAACCAGGTCCGGTTTTCTTTGTGTACTCATACACTGATTTAGCTGACTGGCAAGAAGTCAACGTCTCCAAGCGAGGTAAAATGAATACTCAAATTTATCTGCCTTTTTCTCTGCATTAGCAGCTGCATAAATTCAAGACTTGAGAAAGCTATTTTCGTACATTCCATGTGAGTTTCGGGAGTACTATGAAAGCATTCAAAGTGTAACACCGAGCCCTAAAAAGTAAAGATTTCAAGTGCATCACCATTATAGTAAAGATTTAGAAGAATAAAGTGAAGTAGAGGAAACAGATAATGAAGAAAATCAGGATTAAGCTTAATGAATTGTAACATATCAGGTTCTTGCACTCGTCTCTGTATGATGCTAGTGCCAAAATTTATAAAAATTGCTGTATACGCCGTATTTCTGAAAACAAACTAATGATGATTTGCAGACATAATTCTGTAATATTTTACCACCTAATAAAAATCAAATGTAATTCAAAATCTGGAAACCATTAATATTCTAGCCCGAAAACTTTACACCTCTATATATTAAAACTTTAAAAATGTAACACATCAGGTTCTTGCATGCACCCATTGAATTGATATTAATATTGCCAGTAGTTAATTCGAGTTTATAGTGCATCAATGACCTAACAACCTTCCATTAATAACTATATATTTCCGCAACATTAAAGGTGGGTGGTGTTACACTGAAGAGAAGAGATATGAGAGTAAACAGAACTATTAAAAAACAAAACTATTGGGGTTACAACAGATCACACTTTCACTTATTATTTGTAACGATTCCGAAATACTCCAACTTCAATCATTAAGCCGCTCGAGAAAACTCACAAAAAAGAATCGTGGAAGATTCGAAATTGAAAATCACAAAAAATTGCAATTATGTACTGGAAAGGGAACTTTTTTTAACGCAGACAATTTTTTTTAATTCTCAGGGAATCGCAGGAATTGATCTCCAGCCTTCAGAGTGTGAAACCAGAGAGACAATTAGTAACATATGTATACTGCGGCCTCCGGCAATAGTCCTCGTATAATCGATTAAGTATAAGAAATATTTTCCTCTAAAATCTTTTAGAATTCCAGAAATTTCAGAAGACATTATTTGAAGCATTTGTATCCTCAAGTGAATGGCATTAAATTATTTTTAAGAAAGCCTTGATTGTAAATATTAACGTGCAAGTTGGCCGAAACATGTAGAAATGTAAAAGTTTTTAAAATGTAAACAATTTATTGAAATTCGCATCTATACTGTATTTACTAGCGCACTTTCTTCTATTCATAAGCGTGGACAAAGAAAGTGTCCTCAGGGCTACAAGTATTTACTCCAAAAAATGAAAAGATCCGTTTCGAATTTGTGGGGACTCCTGTTCGATCATATCAATCAGGGAATATTCATTTTGAAGAAAATTCTGTGAATAAATTTGATTCAGCGTTTTTCACAGACGCGCATTTTTAAAAAATAACACCTTTTTAGTTGAGGTCCCCGCATAACGTGTATTTAAACATTCTTCAATCGATTTTTGGCAGTATTACAATACTTTCTCTATACAGAGAAAGATATTCTACATAGAGAAAGTAGATAATAAGTAATTAATCGTAAGATAAGTATTTAATTTTATTATGTCAATATAATTTTTATTGGAATATTTGATATCAAAATTAGAATGTGAGTAAATTGTGATTTCTCTTTAGATGACTTTTCCCCCTTAAATCCGTACTAGTGTTCTTACGGTCGTAGTTCTGTGGGTCGATTAAAAATTGGTAACTGTAATGGATGGCAAACTGCGTGAAATCCAATAAATAAAATTAGAAGTATTAGTATTCAGTGTTAGGGTTAGTGTTCAGTCGTGCTCCATGGTGTTCCCTGCTCTCAAAGTTTGTTTCTTAATACCAGAACCTCAAATTACATCTCCGTTATTCACTAATCAATGAAAGTTTGGTTAAGTGTGTTTCCTTCTGAAACTAATACAATTGCTTGCTGGTCATGTAAGTTCATTTATATGAATATTACATTTAAAATTAACATTTACTGATTTGCGAATGGGCATCTTCTTCAATCTTGAAAAAAAAATTAAATGGATTTGTATCACCAAGTGTTGTCTTTTATTTTCGTGATGTACAGTGGCAATTTACATAACATGGAAATACTACGTAAGTCATTCAATAATTAAAGAGGCAAATTGGCCTGGAGAAAAAACAGTTAGGACAAGTTTGATAATTTTAGGACTTTAAGTTGGCATAACTGAAATGAGCTCTGACCACCTGAAGGGTCATCATTGTTGTGTCAATTTCTTCAAAATTAAGTTCAAAATTGGGAGTCCACTTGAAAATTCCACATTGGTTTAACAATGTTCTGTGATTCTTAACTTTCTGTAAGTGAAAAACTAACTAATATGACTCTAGAACGACTAAAGTGTATTATGAAAGTTGTATGAATCGCGGGAATTTTTACAAGTGGGTAGAACAGTTCAAAAGTGGTCGAGATTCAGTGACTGACGAAAATCGTTCTGGTCGCATCAGCAAGAAAAGTCCTGTTGTTGGTGTTTTGGCTGTAGGTGCGTTTTTGTTTGTGATTATCTCAAAGAACATCGTACACTAAATAGCCAATACTACTCAAATATGCTTTTGAACAAGGTGAAGCCAGCCTCATCCCCCTTTCAGCCCGAATTTAGCACTATATGATTTCCATATATTTGGTCCACTGAAGGATGCATTACGTGGGAAGGAGTTCCAGAACAACGAGGATGTCAAAAAATTGTGGGAAATTGATTCAAACACCAAAAGTTTCTTCAAATAAAAAAGTTTTTTGCAACAGATACAAAAACGCTGGTAACTCACTGAGATTAGTGCATAAATGTTGGTGAGAATTGTATTGAACAGTAGGAAAAGTCCTGTTTCGAAAAATAAACATTTATTTCTCCAGACCAATCTGTTTCTTTAATTATTGAATGTCCCTCGTAGTAATTGAATTTAGGGGATACATTATACAAATAACAAACACTTCCAGTTTCCATAAATGTTATGTGATGTGTACTATGTGTCTACAACTACTGTAAGGTATTCGTTGGCAATAAAGTTGCAGTGAAGAACATTGCACTGAGTAAATGAGAATGCATTTTTCTTCACACCACACAAATCACACAAATTTTTAATAGGACCATCACACAAATGTTTACTCATTTCATGCGTTTGGAAGACATTTTTCAGAAAATTTCGACTACCAGTGTTGTATAAGAGATTTGAAAATCAAAACTTCTGAACTTTAATTTTTAAACGCAACGAAGCATCATAAAAATGCGACGTTTGACGCTGAACCTTAATTCCAATTGTAAAAGTCGCGTCAAATCGAGATGATCCTCTCTGGCATTATGAAAACACAGCTTTCGTAATTTTCGATTTATTCTGTGCATATGAATATTTCACGTCTATTGTGTGTGAATCAGAATGCATGTCGTTGTGTCATGTTCGTTCCCTGTGTAATTAAAGTCCCAAACAACCTCGGAGTGAAAAAGTTGGGCATGGAAACCATCATGAAGCCCACTAATGGAGGAAAAACTCCAATATGTAAACACTAACCGGCTTAAAGCATCCTCTGCATATAAGCCTGCACCATGCATTCAATTTACCTATAACAGTCCCACGTTCTCTGATCCTTCATTATTTATTCCCGACCGGTTAATTGGCTATTCATATTTAAGTTACTCTGTGTTTCCTCTGCATTGGTACAAATTTGCAGTATATTGTGTGTTACATCCCTATTTTCTGTATGTATGTATGCAAAATATCCGCATTTTTTCGGGCCATATTGCAGAAGCATCGCTTTGCAGAGATGTGTCTTCATTACCAGTACGAAAATATTTATGACCTAGACTCCCTCGTTTTATTGCTGAGATACATAAATGTCATGAATGACGAAATGGGATACCTAACAAGAGGAGGTGTAAAACTATATCTTTAGAAAAGGGTAAACAGTATTAAATACAAATTATTTCACAATAAATTCTGATTTTCTTGCATCCGTACTAAAATCACTTTTGTCTCTTCTTAAGGCAATATATAAGTGCTAATTACACATGTGATTTTACACGTTACTAAGCACCAAACGTTCGTGTCCATAAATGAAATATTTTATATTTTCCAACTGACTCGCTTACTGTGTTCCTTTCGAGAAAAAGTCGAACAGCTGATTCACAACGAAAGCGAAATGGTTATTCTATTTTCACTGAAAAGACGAAAAAGATATCATGCTTGAGTATGAACAATATGTCGGTGATAATTTCATTGTACAAATGAAATATTGTTCATTACATTCGAAATAACGAACATGTTTGATCCTTCTGTAGGATTGAATATTAATATTGATGTAAAGAATTTTAAACCAAGTCTGTGAGTTTGATTAAAAACTACCCTTTATTCCCAGAATGTACACACTTAACACAATTTGCATTATGTTCACACAGCGCTAGTTCCACTTCAATGACAGCTTTGCAGCTGTTAACATTACGGATACTAGCAACCTTCAACTTGTAAATCGTGCAGCTTGCTGATCAAAATAAGATTTCTTTTACTTGGGAGTGATAAGTTTGTTTTGCTAATCAAACTTTCTTAGTACTGTTATTCATCATCAATATATTAGTATATAGTAAAAGAGTAGAGAAGGAATTCTGGAGCTCAAGGTGCAGTTCCCCCCTTATTTCACATACATTATTACAGTTTTTTGACGATACATAAATCAAATACACCTGCAAAAATTTTTCGTCAGAAATGCTTGTACTGTGGGTCCTTGAATCGAAAAAGTGCATAAATCTGGTTCCTATGTGTAATAAAGTGCACCTTCTTCCAACAAGTTATGAAGTCAGAATCCACGTTTTGTGGTTCCTTTATACCGAACTCATGGTGTTATAACAGCGCATATATCTTCGCATTATTTGCTTTTTTTTTAATTTTCGCAAATTTACAGAGTTCACCGAAAATTATACCTGCGTTACATTTTAAGTGTTCTTTGTTCTATTCGAGAAAAAATATGGGACCGTTGATGACAAAAAATATTTTTTATAAATTGCCTTCATTAAAAATATTACGCATCAAATACTCTTTTTTTAAATTGTGCAGTATTTTATTTAAAAATCTAATTTTTAAGGCATATTTCATTAAGGGAATAATCTCTGTTATCAATAAGCTGTGGATTTATAGGAACGAAAAACTATAGAAATAGGCAGGCAAAAAAGACATTTAAAAATGTAAAATAGACTTTCAAAATGCACTATAAATTTTTCTTATCTCTATTCATAGACTTGTGTAGAACGTTGTTGATGAAATAATCATGACGGTCACTGTTAATGAAATACACAGTTACCTTCATGGAATGTTTGCTTTCATCATTGTTCTGACAAATTCTCGTAGAAATCCTTTCGATGTCGGGCATTTCGGACAAAAATGGCTTAATCGCAATAGATACCTTTTTTGCGTTTTATTAAATGAAATCTGATACTCTAATGCTGCACATTAATGCTAATGATCCTTTTCTTCACATTTAATTTAAACATAATTGAAAACATTGATTGGTTTTAATCGCCATGAATAACACACATGTTGTAACCAGTGGTTTTACAACAGAACATAACATCTCGCATTATATTTAAAAATTATTTCCAAATTTCAAAAAATATGAGAGTTCCACAAAAAAGACCTGCGTCGTTCTTTTAAGCGTCCCTGTTCCGACCGTAGGAAAAAAATTGTAGCGGTTTTTGAGATTTTTTTAATTGACATTAATTTCGGGCATAAATTCCACAAAACTCACTCGTTAAAACAATGTACATGACCTTTTTAAAGATCTGACTTTTTAGAACAGATTTCATCCACTACAAAAATTTCTGTATTCAATATTGTACTCTGCAATGTCAAATTTTTGCAAGCTTCAAAAATACAAAGATTTCGCAAAAAGTGGGACCAGCACTAATTTTTGTGCCGTCCTTTCATACGTACGAGAAATTTTTAAGACAATAATGTGGAGCAGTTTTTTAATTTGTTTATAAATTTGATATTGTTTATAAATTCGAAGTAAAAAAAACTCGAATCCCACCAATGAATGAATTATCAATATTGTAGTTTTGTTATATTAATGTTTTGCATTTTTTTCAAAATACGGGAAGCTCACCGACAAAGAGACCTACCTATAAGTGTACTTTGCTCTATTCGAAAAAAAAGGAAGAAATCGGAGCGGTTTTTCAGGAAAAATTGAAATTCATTTTATTTCGTTTCAAGATTACGAGAATAATACTCGAATTTTCAAAACAAATGGACATGACCTTATTTAAAGATCAGTTAAAATTTTAAGTACAAAAATTTATTAGGGAAATACATTGTATTTCAAAAATTTTAGGAGACAGAATATTGTGGAATAATGCCGAAAAATGTGTGATCTTTTCCAGTTTTCGAAAATTCAGAGTTACAGTTAACTTACTACTTTGTCTTACAACGTACTTACGTAATAAAGAGAAAGTATTGTAATTCTGCCACGGAAAACGGCGACTTTTCAAAAGAAAACTTGTATTTTGAGGCCCTGTTAATGAAAAAGTGAAGAAATCTTTTCCTTTAAGATTAAGATTCATTGGGAAACAATGTTGATTTTCCTAACTCGATTCTTGCGTATATAACTTTTATAAGCAAAATTGTAATCTTTCGGCGTTGTGACAATACGCTTGTTCGATACTATGTGGCATTGTGCCGATAAACCTGTTCTCTGTCACACGTTCCCTAGAACTAGGAAAGTAGCGTAACAAAATTCAATGAAGAAATTCCCTGAAAGAAATAAGAAACCAACTACTGTAGCTGAGAATAAAGAAATCAACTATTGTACCTAAGGCAATACGGGTTTGCGCGATGTTGTTTTGGCACCACAGACCAAAGAAATATAATGGCGTGACGCTTATATCTGTTGGTGGTGGACGACAGTTCTGACATAGCAGCAGCAGTACCACCACCACCACCACCATCACCATATGACAATACTTAAAAGGGTTGCTAATGACACGGCATTGTCATATTGAGCCCTTTGCCAGTAAATCATGAGGTTCTTGATGTTGTCACTTAAAAATTCTATCCCTTTCACTCTCTTTTCAGCACAATATTAAATAATTTCCAACAAAACCTACATGAGATGCTATATATTTTTTATTCGTTTTCAAGCATTTTAAATACTTTATCGTGCCTTTTTGGAAATATCGTGTCTTTTTGGATACGAATAATCTCAAAATTGTACATCCCAATCACGCTGCTTTCCAATTATACGGCGTTATACTGACCACAACAGGTGAAAGGTCATTCGGCCGAGCTGTGAGCTTCAGGCGTGTGTTAGATTCAAGCCTAAAGCGGCACGTTTTAAAAGTCTGTAAACGCATAATGTCGTGCGTGTAGCGTATAAACTAAACTTGCCTAGTAATCGGCAAAATTATATAATGCAGAAATTCCTATTTCAAACATTACTCATTAGCTTAGCCCATACTTGTGTCGCATGAAAATAATGATTTCAAGGTTATCTACTTCTTTAAGTGCTCAGAATTATTTATTGTAATCATTGACATTATTTTAGAACAACGCACTGACACATTCCAGATGGGGGTTCGTTTATTTTTTCACTGCGTTTTAGACTCCTTCATCCAAGGTACTTGTAATGAAGTAAAAGGCTTGTGCGAACGACCCTGGTGATTAATTTGCTAGAGGACGAGTAATTCCCAGAAAGAAGTTGAATCTAAAATACTGGCTTTTCGTTCTGCGCGCGAGATAATTGAAAGCCTGCGATAGTACGGAGGAGAAGCAGGAAACGGATATTGGCGTGGGGCCGGAGGCAACGCCCCATTCACTCCGAACGGCGTGGGGCCGGAGTGGGGGACGCTTCCCCTCTTTGCGTTTGCTGTCCTCGCTATCCTCACAGTCCTCACCATCCTTGCCACTGTCACAATCCACTCCGTCCTCGCCGTCCTCGTTTTCCATATCTTCATCCGTTTTCTTTGCCTTCTTGTCTTCCCCGTCGTCTCCGTTTTCCTCGTCTTGTCTTCCTCGTCTTATCTTCCTCGTCTTGTCTTCCTCGTCTTGTCTTCCTTGTCTTGTCTTCCTTGTCTTGTCTTCCTCGCCGTCCTTGCCGACCGCGCCGTCCTGCTCCATGCGCGCTGTCCTCGGCTCTCCTAGCTGGGCTCTTGGCTGGCCCGTAGCCACGACGACACCTCTGCCGCGCTTCCCTCCCACCGCTCCGCCTCTGCCCCACCTCCGCCCCGCCTCCTCCCCGCCTTCTCCCCGCCTCCGCCCCGCCTCCGCCCCTCCTCCGCCCCGCCTCCACCCCGACTCCGCCCCGCTTCCACCCCGCCTTCGCTCCGTCTCTATCCCACCTCCGCCCCGCATCTTCCCGCCTCCTCCCCGCCTCCGCCCCGCCTCCTCCCCGCCTCCGCCCCGCCTCCGCCCCGCCTCCGCCCTGCCTCCGCCACGCCTCCGCCCCATTCCGACCTGTTTGTTTCTATCTTATTCAAATATTTCACATATGTGCTTTCGAATAAACTTTTGTTTCTTGCCTCGCCAACTTTTATCGAATACGTCATCACATGTTATTGCACTAGACTCATTCCAGAAAAGAAAATGACTTCAAATACGGGACTTTAAAAACCGTATTTCGATAGTTACATTGCTGGAATTTTTCATTATAAATCTTAGCATTACTCGTCAATATTTCTACATTTAAAAGCTCTTCTGCACAACGCAGAAGCACATGTCTTCGCCTGGCAGTGGATTGTGTCATTGCACTGCCGCTATTAAGGGGTCGCCGAAGAGCCCTCCCTGTGTGAGCGCGTGTTGTCGCTCCTTTGCGCTCCAAACTGCCTGCTCGCTTCCTAGGCCCCGCGGGCGCCGCCTTTGCTCTCTGCCCGCCGAGCCGCTTCATTCCCGCTGGCCTCCGCCCGTTCAGCTGCCGCCGATTCATCTTCCCGACAGCTCCCGCCTTCCCTCCTCTTTTGTCCTAATCCCCCTGCACTGGTTAGCACAGCGCACAGAACGTATTCTGTTGCTTCAACCCCACGGCAAACTGAGAGATGCGAGAAAATGAGAGAATGGAAAAAGCGTTTAATTCTACAATTGAAATGATGCATTGCTGTAATTTTTAATTTCTTCTGGACGTGAAGTCGAACCTTGTGTGACTTTTCGAGGTATTAGAGTATGTTACTTTTCGACATTTTCTCCGTTTCTGCTTTGCAAATGTGCACTCCTTCAATAGGATTCGTCTCTACTAAAGCAATTGTCTTCTGTGCCTTGCGCTGCATTTCATCTCCTGCTACCGTTTTCACAGCACTACTTCCAGCTTCCGCAGGAACGTCGTCTTCTACCACCTTCCTTCCATTTCACTGTTTTGAATCCTTCTCATATGAGATTTTCATGACTTTTTCTCTTTATTTATTTATTTATTTATTTATTTTACGTCAAAAAAACAGTTAAAACTGCGTATGACGTGGGGAAAAGTGAATTGTGTGCACATTTTCAAAATTCTGTGATCCCTACACTAAGTCATATACTACTTAAATTTTGAATTCTTGAATTTTTGAAAGGGAGAAAAAAAACTCCCATGTAATAAAATCTATTTTTAAGGATAAACAAGCAATAAATTTAGAATTTTGAAAGGGAGAAAAAAAACAAAAAAACTCCCATGTAAAAAATCTATTTTCAAGGGTAAATAAGCAATAAATTTTGAATTTTGAAAGGGAGAAAAAAACAACAAAAAAACTCCCATGTAATAAAATCTATTTTCAAAGATAAATAAGCAATAAATTTTGGCTCTTATTACTTCCTGCCGCGACAACATGGAAACGATAATTTGAATAATTGTATTTCCCACTGAATTCTAGAAGACGTGCACAGAAAATGAAGTTACATTTATGTCCAGAAGCAAAACAAGGGGCCATCTCAGCATTTGCTCAATGGATCAGGGAAACTGGACGAAAAACCTGATCGAGATGGGGTCATTGACCCGGAAGCTGTAGTACAATAGTTGTTACAGGTTGTTTATACTCATTTATACAGTCCAAATGGTAATTAATGCATTATGTATCATTGTTAAAATTAATGTTACTTTTCTTGTGATGCTCAGTATAGTCTCTAATTGTATAGAAACAGTTATGCAGCAGAAACGATTTCACTTGGGATTTAAACTTTTCTATTGAATTTAATCGTTTAATGTCATCTGGCAAAGTGTTGTAAAATAATGTACATGTATTGTATGTGAATTTTTTGTAATGAGCTGTTGATACTGTCACCTGATGAATATGATTTCTACGTCGAGTGTTATAGTAATAGACTTCGCCATTTTCTGAAAATATATTGCCGCCCTTGAGCAAGTCATTTTTTACAAAAACCACTAATTCGTAAATAAAAAGACTCTTAAGACACATTATGATATGGCTCTTGTAGTGCTATTACTTTCATAATAGGTTTCTGCGTGGTAGAATTGAAATTCCAAAAGGAAGTTGTAGTAAATACAAAACGGTGTTTGAGTCTAATGTTTTCCATGTGATACTCTGTTTTCCAACTTTCACTCACCTTCGCGTATCGGACCTCTTCTGTATATACAAGTTCGTCTTTCTCCATTTTATCATGAGAATCCTTTTTTCTTGCCGCATAATCGTAAAGTCAGAAGCTATCATTGTTAGTGAGATTAATATCCTACTATGGAACCTCCCTTCGTGACAAATGTGATATTTTGTCTGAATACTTTGATATCCACTTCTCTCTCCCTTGACATTTTTAAGCAGAATCGATATTGTTACCATGCATTTCAGTTTATTCTTCTTTGAATACGGCTTCCTCATTGAATGTTAGCACCTTCCTTTTTTTCCACTTCCACTTCCTTTCATGCATTTAATGTACAAAGGTCTTCACATTGGCTTTAGTTTGCAGTCGTAGCTACCAGGACTTGCACCGACCTTCTTAGAAAAAACGATAAGTAAAACTGGGTCATTTACAGTTTTCAAACAGACTTAAAGGACAGAGCGGAAACACCCTAATATTTATTTCCAGCATTTCTCAGTGTCTCTGTAGTGCTGCTAATCCTGTTCCTCAGACAAACGGCATGTTTCTACGGTTTTAGCTCCCCGTAACTCTCACGTAATGCTCGCCTTCTCCTTCCACTACATACAGCAAATAAGCGCTCACACAACACATCCTACGACAATATACTTTTTCTAGCACTGCTAGACTAGCGTAACGACAATTTCTGTGGAACTAAAATTGCCACAATTCAAAACGGTAACCAGCTTAGATGGCTCCGGGCAACAGCTGTTACCACTGTTGCCACCGGGAGGTGCTAGGATTGGAGAACCGACGGTGACGGATTTTCGAAATCACGTTGAATTCAACCACTGTTTGGGGGAGAATTCTAGCAGCCCGTATCGGCTGATGTGGTTCAGGATATCAGGTGATGTCACTGCAGTGTCTCTGACCGGGAGGTCCTACGGTTCCACTCCAGACAGAGCCAGGATCTTTGACTCTAGCTGAGCAGTACCCTATCAAACGCGCCATGGAGCGCGCGCGTTCATTCCTTCCTCTTCCTTGTCCTACCCTCACCCATTACTAACACGCGCTTACTTACATGCACTACACTACCGCATGTGTCGGGAGACCAGAGCTCGTCCCGGCTGGAGGCGGTCCTATTCTGGGGGAGGTAGCTGAATTGGTAAATCTCTACAAGCCGACGTGTGGGTTGGTGCCAGATCTCACTGTCTGGCGGGGGAAAAACAGCGCCACCGCCCGTGATAAAACATGCCCCACACGTGCGGGATTAATGATACAGCAAATGATGCACCCGGAAATACGAAATAATAAGTAAATCAATCATTCAATCTATTTAACGGCTGGCTGTTCTGATCGGTAGTTTGCATGAAAGGAAAACTACCCCTCTCCTGGGTGTACCGCACACTACGGTTACGGGACTTACGATCATAACAGTTGACTTTTCCGGAAACACAAAATAATCAATCGGAAAGGCATTTGAATCGATATAATGAAAAATCTCCCACGTCTCGGTCGTGATAACCCTACTTTTTGTGTCCCTCCCTCCCTCAGAATATTGTACGAGCATTTTCAATAAACGTGTGTTTTGGGAATTTTAGACATCTAAACCCCGTTTGTGGAAGTTCTTTATACAGAGACTCATACAGTCTCAAACATTGTCATAAACATACAGTCTTTATCTGGTGCACCCTATGCCTTTATCTTTACAAGACAAAATGTTTGGCATGAATTTTAAATGGTATCTTCAGGAATATTCAGGAAAATTTTATTTGGGCGATTTCAAAACACCTGCAGTATTTTGAAATAGAAGGTGAGTTCTAGGTGTGGGAAAGAAATGTTACTGGACGAGGTGGCAAAATAAACCGAATTCTGTATTTTGAAATGATTGAGTCAAAGGTAACTTCGTACGATTTGCGTACAATAATTGTAGGACTTTTTCAAAAAACAACAACCACCATAGTCCAAAAACACAATTTTTCAGGCGAGCGAAAAAAATTCCATGACGAAATTGGTAGACATTTGAAGCATGAAAATTGTTGTGTACTTTCTCATGTTATTGTAAATACTGATTAACGCTTGAGTGTAATTCAAGCTTGAACTCTCTTGTAGAAATTATTGGATAAATTGGGGTGTGTATGGACTATGGTGTTTTATTTTTCAAAAATTGAAAAATTTGCATATCAAAATTATTTATTTAGGGCAGTAATATTACAATATTAGAAAGGAATAGTACAAGACGTTATGCACTTCATCAATTTCGAATATTATGGACCAACTTATTGTTCTTCGCCACTGCTGTTATCATCATTATCAGTGTTTCCGTTTCCCACATTAGCATCTGCCACTGATGACAAATTTAAATACAAATCTCTGTTGGCAGGTGGCTATAAATATATTTATACAACTTCTGAAGATTCCTTTGTGATTAAAATGTGATTCTCCTTTAACCTTCTTGGCTCTAACTGCATTATCTTTCCCCTCTTTCTTGCGTTTACGTCTCTTCCACTCTGTTCTTTCTACATCTGACGTGGAATCCATTTCTTAGCTGTCATTTTCTCTCTTGCTTGCTCAGATTCACAACACAAAGTACGTAAGCTAACGCGGGGTAACATTGCCATATCTTTGTTTCTTTTAAAATTCTACTTTGTTGCAGCAATCTTCACAAAAAATGTTTTGACAATTTAATCCTTCACAATAGTATAATGTTTCTTCAAAATATTGAAGTCACAGCTTTAATAATTTGAAAGCTTTTATTATTTTTTAAAAGCAAGCAAAGTGGCAATGTTACCCTGCAGGGGTCAAACATTCTGTCTTGAGAACTAAGTTCAAAATAAGTTTTATTAACTGTTTTACGGTGTAATAAAATGCAATAGGAAAAAAGTGATTTTTCCTTTTTATATTTGATTTGGGAAGCTCAGCAACAATATATTTTTGCATATCATATCATCCATGTCATATAAAGTGGATCTGCTAATTCCATACAGTTCAGCTTTTTCTTACTTAATTTTCCACTATTTACATTTTCCAGTGCTTGATGCATTTTAACTTCACCTGAGGTTTGAAAACCTTAGATATTGGAATTTTTGTCTACGTGGCATTCTCTAAAATCAAGATAGTAAATTAATGACGTGATTCTAAAAGTTACACTGCAAGTATGGCGACAACAAAAAGAAATTTTGTATTAAATACAATTAATAAATGTTTACAATTTATGTCATATGCTTTAGAAATGACATATAAACTCACAAATGTCAATTGTTTCAATGTAATAATATCTTCTCAAAGGATATAAATATGAGAAAAACAAGATGGCCAGTATGGCAATGTTATCCTTTAAGTGTTATATGCTAATAATGTTTCCTCTAGTTTATAATGAATTAAGTCATGACAATCAAGCCTAGGATAGGACACATTTAATTTTCTATGCCGTTTATTTCAACTCAGTTAACTCAAAATTAACGAAGTTTCGATTACGAGATTCGTCTGCGTCATAATACATCATACATATTTACGGACATTTTAGGTTGCAACTGTAGCTTAACGCAACAAACGATTGGATATAATGTTTCTAAGATAGGTAGATAACTATGGAAACAGCCAGCAAATAAATTTACAACACAGACTGCGCTACTTAAATTTTTCGAAGTTGTGTCAATGTTTCACCCCAGGCAATTTTACCCGTCGTTACCTAATATGCCACAAGAACAGATTATTCACTATCACCAAATTTTCAGAACAAAAATACTGGTTACGCAGAATAAACACATTCACAAAACAAACGTCACACGTTGCAGATTGAAATAAGCTGTGAAGAAAGAAGAAAACTTGGTTCTTTTACCAAAAATAATCACGGAGGAATATGGTTCTTTTACCAAAAAGGACTCTGGGCTATGATTCTTTTATCTAAATCACTTAAACTTTCAGAGCTAATAACTAAGGAGAGGATCTGATTTTGTTCACAACTCAGTCAGTAAATAGCGGATATAAAGATTTAGCAACAATTCTAGTATCGCAAAATCTCACTTTTTGGAGCATGGATTTTTTTTAATCCCTTCAATTATAGCACGGATTCATGGAATCTTTCGAGTATACTCCTAGGATTATTAATATATGTCAGCAGGCATGTCAATTATGGTCGCCCCAGTTGTTTGCTTTGTGGTACATTGCCTTTCTTTCTTTTACTTCACTTACGTCAGCCACAAAGCCCCACTTTACCATAAGCGTACCACAAATTGCTTCTTTACAATCAATATACAGTAAACGGTTGTTTTCCATCCAGTGATTTCCATTCACGAATGCTAGAAAAATATTAAAGACGGCTTTGCCTTTTCTTTTCTCTTATATTTGTGTACGTTTTATGAAATCAGTACTGATTGTTTTGTCTGGCTAATAAAAGCCTAATCCTTTTCTCAATTTCCAATGTTTTGATTCCCTCCTCATAACTCATTAGAGATGCGAAGCGGCCCGCTTTATATTACTGGGATCAAAACACCATTTGATTTATCTGAGTAACGAATAACTAATGGAAATAGCTATCCCGGTAGAGTGGAGAAAGAAAAGCTACCCGCTAATCATACGTGAGTGAATTCACGGGATTAGTTCCATAACCAAAACGAGCGCGTTTTCAAATTATACTAGCAAATAT